>OX453274.1:2225000-2397500 GCA_949710005.1 Ricordea florida
TCTTTTTTATTCGTTTTTGACTGGACACTGGTGGCAGTCGATGTAAAAGATGCAGTAACTGCAGAATACCAAGAGAGTAGAGAACCTCGGCAATTCACTGCTCACCGGCTCAGTAGATTTCAGATTAGTCAATGTAAAAAATGCAGTAGCTGCAGAATATCCTGCAAGCTTCGCGGCCTGACCGATATATTCTTGGCTCTTTCCTTAGTACATGCCTTGTTACGCATTAATAATTTCTGTAAATCGGTATGATGAACTTAAACTATGGATAGATATCAATAAAACAATAATAATTTTACTATGTATACAGTAGAGCTGAGAATCTGTGTTCAGTTGTTGTCATGCCCTTCAGTTTTCTCAAAGAACATGAAGTCCTGCAAAGCAAAACATCACGGAATTAACCATTTCAGTCTTAGTGATCGTTCATTTTTTACGATGGAGGAGGGGCTGGAGGCATTTTGGGGGGCATGCGAAAAAAATTAGGGAAAGGGGGTGTCACGTGAAATATTTTAGCAATACTTTTTTCATGATGTTTTAATCCGAAATTGACTTATCTTTCTTTTGATTGGGGGGGGGGGAAAGTCATGTGAAAAAATTGACAAGCTGAGTGGGGTCATGCCATTTTTAAATGGTGCTGCCCGAATCACACCAGCCCCACCCCTCCCTGATAAAAAATGAACGGTCCCTTGGTTGAGCTAATGAACGCAGGGTTTCGCGAGCAGGTAATATATAATTGGCTACCCTAGCGGGCAAGGCGGGACTATCTTTCGCGCGCGGGATTGCCCGCTTTCTCCTGCGAGACCAAACAAAACGAAAGTGCCATAAATTATTATTATTCTCTACTGACCTAACTTGTTTGGTCAAGATGGCTGGATATTGGCCTCGTTCTCTATTCCTACCTCTCAGTCAATAACTACGCAAAAAAGAACTTGGGCAATGTACAGCCATAATGACCTCATGTTTGGTCAATAACGCATATATCAAACACAGCAAGACCGATATGACTACTTACGATCAAGAAACATGCACCGAGGATAACAGCTTTCACTTTGACATCAAGATTCATGGGGACTGAGGAAGCAAGACAGAAAGTAATCATAATGTCAATCATTTCAGTTATCATCGATCGGTTAGCTCAGTTGGTTGAGCAGTGGACTTATATTGATCGTGTGTCGCGGGTTCGTACCTCGGCCAGACCATCACTCAGGGTCTTTAAAAAACTGAAGAGAAAGTGCTGGTGCTGCCTTTGCAATGACATCTGTAAATGTTAAGGAATGGGTTGTTGTTCATCGTGGAACATCTGTAAATGGTTAGACTTTCTAGTCTTCTCGGATAAGGACAATAAACCGTAGGTCCCGTCTCACAGCCCTTGTTCATAACTTCATAGGACCTTAGAGAACCCACATACTGCTCGCAGTACTCAGATCCTAATGTTGTGGTCTGGTTTTTGTGAATGTAATTTCACACACGCACGTTTTCTGAACGAGCTTATACAGCTCCAAGGCGTTACGTGTGTAAATAAAGCATTGATTAATTTCTGGCTCAAAAAACTAAAGCTTAGGAGACCTCAGGGCTTGAAAAACTACCAGGCTGGAGAGGGTCAACGAAATTATTGCTCAGACATGACAAAACTTTGGTTGGACAAAGTTTAATACTAGATGAAGCTAGGACATATTTAATGGCCTTGTTTGGCTTCACCATAGTTAACTATGCCTTCACTCTCAGTGCGAAAAGGTAAGGAAAGCGGTAATTTAGTTTGTTAGAATATTGATTAATGATCCAATGAAAACGCAATGACGTCACGAAATCCTGACGTAGGGTGACGCGGGAAATTTGAACACAAACACTTTCTTTGATTGGACAAAATGTCTAGTCTCGCAAGGAAATGACCGGGTGAATCTTGTTTTTTACTTGACAGTGTCCGATCAAGGGCGGTTAGTGAAACCCTTACGACCTATCAATCAATTAATACTTCAAGTAAGAGGGTTCCTACATGTAATGCCAAAGTTGTCTGAATCCGTGAATGCTTCTTTGACAAGCCCAGTCCACTGCTTGGATATCTGCCCTACTTTATTATTTCCATCTGGAGAGAGAACCTGTTAAAAGAAAGTCCCATTTAAAGAAGCTGCATGGGTTTGGTTAAATTAGGGTGTGTTCTTTTGGTATGATCGGAATTTAGATTTGTAATCCAAGATCACACAGATCATGACACACCAAAGAAAGTGATGAATCCACAACTGGAAAAGGACTCATCACTTCCTTTGATGCATGATGATCCAGGGCTTCTTGGATCACAAATCCAAATATGGATCATACCAAAGTAATGAACCCTAAAAGTAATTCAAGTCTCAAAATGCTTCTATGAGAAAGAGTTCAGAATCTACAACAGTAAGTGGGTTTGACGTAATGATAAAAAATCTTAATGATCAAATAATAATAATAAAAATAATATTAATAATAAGAAAAAGTGATGTGTTTGCATTATGAATATTTGTTGACTTAAATCTAGCAGACATACTCCAGTGTAGGATATCATGCAGAGATGCCAACTCTCCCGCTTTTGGCGGGAGACTTACGCTTTTTTGCCTCGTCTCCCGCTCTCCCGCTTTGATACATAAATCTCCCGCTTTTACGTCCATTTGAAATATTGACTACTTAGTAAAAAATAAAACAGACTTCCTCCTTGTCTTTTTGTGTCACACTCCAACTAGATAAGATTGAACGCGCTATCTGCACAATGATATAAACAATCTTCCCATTGGAGCAGCTTTTAAGCCAATGAACGATGAGAATACATGAGACGGAACAAGAGATGCCAACTCTTCCGCTTTGATACATAAATCTCCCACTTTTCAAATTTTTGGTGTTGGCATCTATACATATCATTACCTACACACCTAGTGTACCCTAGAATACATGCAGTAGTTAGTTCCATACCAAAGTCATTTTGTACCCAGGTTGGGTGATGCTACATGAACTCTTTAGTGGGACCATCTGTAGCATGGGTACAAAATGACCAAATTTACTGGGTATATATGATCATTTGAGCCAGCTACGAAATGACGGCATGCAAAATGACCCTGGGTAAGATATGACTAGTATTGTGCCCCGCAACCACCCCTACTTCAAACTCTTACTGAATGGTCATTCAGGGCCTTGTAACCTATAAATGGACCATATGGTATTTGCAACCTCTGACCTGGAACTCCACATCGCCACAAAGGTTGCACTGGCAGAATGGTCCTTCTATTAGGAGCACTGTATCCCTGCTGGCATCCAAGATAGCAAACTTGGGAATACATATTGACCACCTTAAAAATTCAACAATGAACATTCTGTCAATTAATGCTACCCAATTTGTACCATTCAATCCTTTTTTTCTCAATACTTACAACTGTACACAATAACCAACAATTGTTCCTGGTGGTGACTGTACTTCAATCTCTTGTAGACAACAAGGGAACCAGCAGGATGAACAGCGTAGAGGACGCTGCAAATGAATGACTTCCCGTTGAAGGTTGTCAAAAATTTTCATCTCAAATGGTCTTGATGGACCACAAAACTGTCTTGTACAGCAGTCATTGTCTGAAAAAAGAAAAACCTCAACAAAATTATAATCTTAATTCTAATTCTGTTACAAACTTGGAAAGACTTACAAAATATAGAAATTATAATTCCCTTGGCCAGGCTTCATTTTAACACTTGCTTGGAGAAGGATCTTGATTTGCTTTTATTTTTTAATGAAAAAAAAAAAGAAAATAAAAATTAAAATCTTTTTGCTGTAGCCGTACAAGAAATGTTTGCACACACACTTCCCAAGACAATTCAACTACAGCATGCATAATGAAGTAGGGACCTGTACGGAAATCATTCCATGATTTCTTCACTAGAAACAACATGTCCAAAAATGTGTTTTTAATTCTAATGAAAATCCTTGCATTACAGTAGTTTTAGGATATTTATTAAATATCAAAGATCAGGAGCCTGGGTGATGGGTTCCTGTATAGATTCAATGTTTTAACAGGAGCAGTATAGAGTTTTTGCCCATGCAAACAAATTTATTTTGTATTTATTTGAATTTCATTTATTTCATTTTGGAGGGTGTTATAACATATCTTAATGTATTACTTGCAGCCTTCAAGGCTTCCCTTTGCTTTTCCATCTTTTTCCTTTAGTTTTCTTTTTCTCACCCAGTTTTGTAGTAGTTTCTGTATTATCCCCAGCAGCACCTTGTCCTTAATTCCAAAAGCAAAGCTTACAGAGTCTGACTGAATTTGTAATTAAATATTTTGCCTTGGTCAAAGTTAGAAAAAAGTCCAAATTAATTGAGGCAGTTTTGTTTTTGCAGATGTCAATATGTTTTCAGCTGTTGCTAAGTTACATAAGCAAAGAAAGCTAGCCTAATACCAATTAGCAGAAAATTAACTAACACCAAGTACTATTTCACATCACCCTCTTTTTTAACAGAAAAAAAAAACAAACAAAAAGGTGATGGATGGGCTTCAAAGTTCAATTCTTCTATCAATAAAATAACATCAAGAACGAAATTGAAAAATAATTTTACCTGTTAATAAATATGTCGGTAGCTTTAACGAGCTAAATTGGTGGGAACGTCTAAGTTAAGGTTGGCACCTGTCAGTGATAATTTAATTCAACAGCTTCGAAATCGAACTCACCTTCTGCCGCGAAGTAAACTTGTTGACCTAAACTGTTCAAAATCTTGTATTTGTTATTAGTTTCAAATCCAGTGAAAGCTGTAAAGAGGAAGACATTTTGCAAAAACGAATTAGAAGCCATTCCAGTGCTCTTTGAAATAAGTGAGGAAATTGCAAACGAATACTTTAGTTTGTACCTTCCAGAAGTTCAACTTGTTGATGGATTAAAATCTGGTCGATCTGTGTGAGATATTCTAATCCAGGAGGGCAGTTTACCGGTGGCTGTGGTGCTGGCATCCACATCATTCCTTGACCACTCGGTGGCGCTCCTGCACTCACATGCAAGAATTCGACCAAAACAGATATATTAAATTGAAACAGCAACTACCAAAGAGCACGAAAACAATGTTGATTTATTTCTTTGCGAAGTGGATTTTAAGGAATAAAACTAATGAATAAAAAAACGTATCACTCAAATGTTAAGATGTTTAGTTGTAACTTTTACTGAAAGATGCAGAAATTTCTTTCAGCTGTATTTGAAATAGAAGCGTACACGAACTTGAAGATTTCTTCGGTATTAACCTTGAATTCCATGGTTTATTCTGCTCAGTAGTGAGACCTTTTTCGAAAACAGCTGTTAGCCTTTCTCTTAAAACGCTCGTCAAACTGATACTCAACAAAATAAGCAATGCTCTTACCCGCTGGTTGCTGTTGTATGCCTGGCTGGGCATACCCTGGCTGGGCCGGAGCGAAACCAACTTGTGGCGCTGGATATCCTTGCTGTGGCGGCGGATAACCTGCCTGTGATGGCGGGTATCCTTGTTGTACATGTGGCGGTGGATACGTACCTTGTGGAGGTGGATATTGAAGGGGATGGTTGTTTTCAACCGGGGGAGGATAACCGTATCCTGGAGTTGCCATTACTATGTTTGTATCTGTTAGAGGTCAAGCGATCTGTTTGTATATACTAAATGTTTCCTAGCCCACCCTGGTGATAACGTATCGTTAACCATCGTCAAACGTATAGCTCTCCGATCATTAATCCCTCAAAAGACTTCAGGAATAACTTTATTGAAATATAGGCATTTGTCTCTAAGCTTCTCTCACGTTAAGACAACCCTTTGAATTGAAGTTACCATCTTAGTTACTAAACTCACTAGGGTGGGGTGGAAAGAGGTAGGGAATTGTTTGGTTGTCAAAGCGACGAAGGGAACTCTGGGATATTTCAAAATGGCTGCCGAATGTGTTAAGAACACCTTGGTAGACGAAGATGTAAACATGGAAGAAAACACACCTACGAAAGAACAAGGATCGCAGAAGATGTTTACTCTTAAAAAGTGGAATGCTGTGGCTATGTGGTCTTGGGATGTTGAATGTGATACATGCGCTATTTGTCGAGTACAAGTTATGGGTAAGAGAACAGTCTTTGAGATAGCGTTCCAAGTAACTTACATTTTTTTCAAGCCCATATTTGATGTAAAATAGAAAGAAAAAAACTGAAACTGATGAATGTCAAAAAGAAATAAAACTACGATCCAAAAAACCTCATCAAACATTAAAAAAATAAATTCATCTACTCTTTTTGATGTACAAATTTACAGTTCAACTGCTCGAACCAAGGCCAACCAGATAAATTTTCATGCAAATTTTGAATGTCTGTCTTTGACGCTTAACAACAGAGTTGTGGCGAATTTCTACCTACTAAGGTGGTTCTTTTGCAATCTTGATACATTTTCTACAGTTAGAGCAAATTATATGCATTTTTAGCGAAATATAAAACATTTGTAGAGATGCTATTGCTTAGATGCTAGATTGTGATTGGATAATTTGTATGAACATTTGTTTGGGTGGTTTTGGTTTGAATAGTCGCACTGTAATTTACTTTGTCTCACCAAATTACAATGATATTTATATGTTTTACAACAGATGCCTGCTTACGATGCCAGTCTGACAACAAACAAGAAGAATGTGTTGGTAAGTTATGAAAATATGAAGCCTTTCCTTACTGTACTTCCAAAATTATGCATATTTTTTAAGGAAGTGATCAACCTCTGGGTTACTTAATTGATCTAGTACCAAATTCTCCAATTAAAATAGAAATACATGTGGTTACTCATTCTGAGAAACTCAGATGTTGGGAGTGACAGGCTTGAGATACAGTGTATTGCAGTTTATTATTAATTTTGTTGTAATGTTGAATTTGACTGCTGTCTTATTGTTTATAATTTTAGAACTATTGAGAATCAAGAGTCTTATTGAAGTTTACCAAAGGTGTTACATTTCTAGTTGAGATGTCAAGTCATTGACTGTATTTAGACCAGTTTGATTGCTTTGTAATTTGCCTTATCCAACCTACATGTTATAACTTAGACATTTGCATAATTTACTGTAGCACTAGGAGTAATAAAAACTCTCTTTGAGTTCAATGTTCTGCTTTGTTCTCTCAATTTTTATTACCTGTTTGACTAACAGTGCAATGGTAATTTCTCTAAGGCAAATTTGCATTTGTACAACATTAGAGTTTTAGTGCTACAGGTTCTGCAAGAGGGTAAGATGAGGTGACTCCCAAGTTGTGATTCATTACCTGAGTGCACAAAATGTGCCAGTGTTGCCTGCTGGGTATTTCCCTTGTTACCCCAGGAAAGAGAACAGGACAAGATGGCCACATAGCAAATCCTTTATATTTGACCAAGAATGTTTTGTCAAGATGGCTGGATATTGGCCTCATTTTCTTTTGTGTTTTTATTGAACTTGACTACATCTTACTCAATAAAAAGGTGAAAAAAAACTTGGCTAACATGCAGTCATCTTGAGTTTATCTTTGGTCAATATAAGCACATGTGTATAGCTAATTTATTGTTGTTTGCATTCATTTCAGTTGTTTGGGGAGAGTGCAATCATTCATTCCATAACTGCTGCATGTCCCTGTGGGTTGTCCAAAACAACAGGTGTCCACTCTGCCAACAAGAATGGGTTGTACAGAGGATTGGTAGATGACTGCCACAATACACTATCAAAAGTGTTGACACATTCACAGCAGATCAGCTCTGCCTTGCAATATACAGCAGATCAAATTTCTTCTTGTAAATCTCAGCTAAAAAGTGATCTCATCGCATTAGTAGAATGTGCTTTTTCAAATATGAACACCTTGAATTTTATTGTCTTCACCTTGGATTGAAGGTTGAATAGAAGTCTTCCATTAAAATTTCCTTGCACAATTTAGTTATCTTTTGTATCAAATTACCCTTCAGGGATTATGAATGGTGGGCAGGCTGGTGAAAGATGGTACTCTGGTTGAAAGAAGTGAAGCAAAGTTTTTGCCCTTTCTCACTGATTTCCTATACTTATCCTTATAATTCATTGAAATGCCTGTGATACCTCTGATACAATAATACCGGGTTCAGTTTTCCATTACCAGTAATATTGTTACCAGTATTGAAATTTGCACTCTACTTTACCTTATGCACCCCCAAATCATTTTTACAATGTTACAAAACAATCCATCATGAGTAAGAAAGAAGCCAGGTAACTTCAATTAAAATCTAAAATCTAAATCTAAATATTGTTTGTCCGCAAAATCGTTTTGGACATCATGCCAACTCTAAAATAATAATAAATAAAACTATACTAAAATATACAAAATAAAAGTAAAAGCTAAAACTAGTGTTAAAAAACTATCAAAAACTACTGATAAAATTAAACTAGATTAGTTTGCTTTTAAAAGTAAAGGGATAGGGATGAAAAGTACAGGGATTGGCTGGAAACAGTTTCTTCTTAGAGTTTGTTCCATTCATTTCATTTGTCCTTGGAAAGAAAGAAAATCTAAAAATATCTTTATGTCCTTTTGGCACAATAAATTAAAATCATGTCTTCCCCGAGTCCTGCTTTCTCTGCATGCTAGCAAATAATTCCCCCAGTGCCCATCTAGGAGGCCATGGCACATCTTGTATAAACTGGAGAGCCTTGCATGCCTTCTCATTGTTTCAAGTGTGTTCCACTGTAGGTCTTGCAGCATTACAGTAACACTTGTTTGATCGTAATTTCCAGTGACAAAGCAGGCTGCTTTCTGTTGTACCCTTTCTAGAGTGGCTTTGTCTTTCTGGTAGTGTGGGTCCCATGTGCCACAGGCATACTGGAGTTTTGGCCTCACAACTGTTGTAAACACGGTTTCTTTCACTGGCTTTGGACAGTTCTACAGACCTAAGACCTTAATTGCTCTAGATGTGATTGTTTCAATAAGTGGTGACCACATCATTTTGTTATTGAGCACTGCCCCAGATAAGGGTGAGATTCCACTTCCTGTAGGATTTGTCCACAGAATACATATTCCCACCTTGGTGGATCTCTCCTGGTTGAAACACATGTCTTGCACTTTGAAGGATTAAATTCCATCTTCCACTTTTTTTTAAACAATGTTCTAATCTATACAAGTTGTCTTGGAGATCAGCTGTGTCTTTGTCGCAACAAATTGTCCCCTATAACAGTGCATCATCAGCAAAAAGTCTAATGCTTGAGCTAAGGCCATCAGGTAAATCAGTTAGCAGTCCCAGGACTGTTCCCTGGGGAACATTTATTTTTTTTTTATTTTTTACATTTTACATTAAAAAAACTCTACAAAGGAGAAATGAACTAAAGTTTGTAATGCCAAAATTCTTAATTCTTATGATCTTTCTTATTTATCATTCCGAGGTTGCTTTTTTTTTTTTAGCATGTTCCTGTAAGTGGCATATCCAAATGCAGTATCTAGCAATAAGGCAGCAGAAGTTAATTTGGAGTTTGTATTTGGAGCTATCTGGCCTCAGACCCAAGGCAGTGCCTATGTGCAAGTCATTATCTTTCAGCAGTATTTTACAAGACTGCAACCATATGGAGAGGCTATCCCAAAACATTTTTGTTTCTTCGCATCTCCAGAATAGGTGTGTAAGATTTTCTCTTTCTTTATGACAGAAGCTGCATCTATCATTGCTACTAAGTCCTATTTTTTGCAAGAAGCTATTGGTTGCTAACCGTCGATGTAATAGTTTAAAGTTAAAAGTGATAAGTTTAGAGCTCTTAGAGCATTTAAAAGATGAAAGATATACTATTTCCCAATCAATGTTTTCGTTGGGATCAAGGTTGATGTCTTTATACCATTTTTCTTGACATAAATATGGCTGTTCACTTTTTCCCTGGGGAACATGCTGCAGCCACAGGGGCAGACGATGCCCCTTCAATTACCACTGATTGGGAACACTGTGTTAGAAACGACGGGATTCGAACCCAAATCGATACCGCAGAAGTCATGGGTTCAAATCCCGTCCAGGCCCAAGTTTTCTTTTCAGGCTTAAATTTCACAGTTGCTTAAGTTGTGTACATAACTGCGATGATCAATTAATGTCATTACAAATTACTCCGCAGTTCAAATATATGGTCTTTCATACATTCATTTGCATCAGATAGAACAATGGTTCTTTTCCATCTATGGACCATAAAAAACACGTTTATGAATATTTTAGAGCAATTTCTTTTGAAGATTTTTGTGCTAGCCATTCACGAGATTTTAATTACTTATTCATAACTATAACAAAATTCTCAAATCCGATTGGCTGTCAACTGCCCTGATTTCAGCCTTAATAGGACAGTTAAATAGGACAGTACGCGTCATGCCTGCGTAATTGGACAGTACGCGCCATCAAGCGCGCGCTTAAATGGCTTTTTTTCACTGCTAGCAAAACAAATCTTGGAATTTCATGTGATTTGATTTAAAAAAAAAAAGAAGTTTATACATCAAAAAAAAATTTAAAGTTATGATTAATTGGTAATAAGACTTCGTGTCGTCCAATTAGGTCTGCAATCATACTCGTGACAAATCGGACTCCCGCTACGCGGTCGTCCGATTTTGTTAATCACTCGTATGATTACAGACCGAATTGGACTCCACTCAGTCCTATTACCATTACTAATTGGAAACAGATCACCCCAGTCTCCCTGCTGCAATGCCGATTTTTCTATAGTTCTTACGCGTAATGTTACTTAATGAAGAACTAACTTATTCAACAGTAACAGTAACTGCCATTCGGTCAAAATTAATGCAAAACATGGTAGAAAATGATGTCTTTATTTTGTTTAGCTCTATCTGCGGTAATATTCATATTCACAGGGATAATAATATTAAGAAAATCCAAGGATTCTCCCACAATAATGTAACTAAAAACTTCAGTGGCTCAGCAGAGACAAAATACTAGGTTATCAAACTTCATGTATCAGAGATAGAGTGGAGTTAAGTAAAGAAGGCCACTCAAAGTTTATATCAACAAGGCCACAAGTAAGAAAATATTGCTATTAACGTGCATCGGATGTGAGTATATTTACATAAAGAATGTGTCCCAGCCATCAAAAGGGCAGACAAACAATCCTCATTGTTGAAAGCTGAATTTGTCCTCAGTTATTACACTTTCAAAGGTATAACCCATCCTCAAAATAGACTGCGGAACATTGCATTCGCACACAGAAATCTTCCCTTTCTGCTCCAAAGGGGAGTTTGCAAATAGCAAAGTATTCTGTGAATGAAGTACATGTAGGGACCCCAGTTATACTGTGGTCTGTTTTCCTGTCACTTTTGGTTTGGCATACTCCACAAATTCATCTATTAACACAGGCCAGGCACCTGAAATGATAAATAACATTTGTTATACAGTGGTCAAAATTAACTTAATATGCAGCAGAAAATGATGATCTACAACTCATTACTTTGATGAGTCAGTCTTGAAGGGAGAAAAACGTGACTGACAGTTAAAAATTCACAGCCTCATTGTACAACTTTCTGCTGAGTATATTGTTTATTATTTTAATGATGTAAGACGTTTATTAGTTTGTGGACAGTGTAATTCAGTCTCATGGTATGGTTTTCAAATGACTGGTGGAAAACCAAATTCTTACAACAGACAGCCACAGTCCATTTAATCAATCAGAACTCAGTGCAATTCAGTCCCATAAGCACCAAGCAAGAAAAGAAATCTTGTATAAGCTAGTTGCAATTGGGTTTTACTTTACTTCTGACTGGTTGAGAAGGTAGCAAGAGAATTTGAAGTTACTATGCTGCCCTACAAAACTAAACCAATTTCTGCTCTGTTTGCAATTTTTTTGAAATATATACTTAGTCACACTCCAAAATCCTTGGCCACATATGTATTAAAATAGTCAATTCAAGTCATGATTAGAGAATCATACCAACAGACTTTTGCAAAATGTTCACCAGCTAGCATTACAACTTTTAAAGAAATGACAGATACCTTCTTCATCATAATTGCTCATATCATCTTCAATCATGTTGCTGAAATCCAGGAGTAGGTTCCAAGTATCTTTGGATATTGCTCTCTTGTGATGTTGCTAAAAAAATGTTTATTCAATATCTAAATAGTGATCAACACTTAACTTCTCCTCCTGCTATTAATACCTAATAATGAAGATAAGTAATAAGAAGACGGGAACTGATCACCAGAGTTGATACTCTAACACAGTATCCTTGCTGGTACTGTAGGAAATGTATGGAGACAACAAAGGAGAATTTTTAACTTGATAACAGGGCAAATTAAATTTAATTTAGAGACAACATCACTGCTATATTATGAGAAAATACATTTCCGTAATTTGGCATAGTCACAAAGCATGAGATTACTACACTGTACGTGAATAACATAAAAGTTGATTACTTGCTTTCTACTTACCAGGAGGAACTCACACCAAAGATTTAGAAACTTAAATCTTCCTTCAAGGACCATATTCCAATAAGCAATAGACATTTCTAAGTCTGCAGTTCCAAAAATCAAAACATAACGTTGCCAATCAATTATTTTTGCAACTGTTTTACAACAATGGTTATAAGTGTTCAAAACCCTTTCACTCCTACTGTATGATCTATGTAATAACTCCTCTACTTTGGATGTCAACATGCTACTTATATGTTAGTATGGAGAATTTGGTATTCGATCAATAAAGTGTCTTGAGTTAATCATTGCCTCAATTTTCATCATACCAGTATATTTGAAGATATTGCATGTAAATCACTTTTTGGAGTGAAACTGTTAATTTGGGATACATGCAAGATAATTTAACTTATCAAATTATATACTACTTATTAACCAAGATTGAGGTAATTACAGGGAAATCTCAGACTGAGGCCTTGATGTATTGGCCGAGTGATAGCGAGGTCAATACAGTTGAGGCAGAGGTCCAAGATTTCCCCGTAATGACCGAACATATGAGGTTAATAAGTTATTTATTAAATGACCTTTTAAGCACTGGAAAAACAGAAGGGTTTTTTAATGTCTGCTTGCGTGTGCAAGAGGTCATGTTCACTGAACCAAAACACATCTGACCGTGCGATCAAAACAAGAATAGACAGAAAACACAGTTCCTTTGAAAATGAGACACATTTTGTCTATATTATAGGAAAAAAAATTTTTTGAAAAATTTTCATTATGCCCACTCATTACAAGAAAATCTTGCCCTCTCAGCAGCCAATCAGAGCGTGTGTACTATTGTACCCATATAATAAAAGTAATCAATTAATTAAGGCTATTACATTTTCCACACTGCTGATTGGTCGCTTATTCAAGCTAGAAGTCTTAACAGGGTAACTTTTAACACTTGTAAAAATGCCTACCAAGCAAATAAAAACAATCACTACAAAGTTCATTACCTAAGCTTTTCTGGCCAGGATTCTTAGCAAAATTAAATGTGAATTGGTATAAATCTTTAAACTTTGCAGAATCCCTAAGGTCAGTCTCTAGGCTTGGTAACTTGCTCCTGAGCTTTTCCACTGAATCACACCTGGAAAAAGCAAACTCATGTAGACATAGGAAGTACACGTAATGCCTTAGTTTTAATAGGAAAATTTAATACCTCTTACTAACTGAGTTCCAGTTACAGACTGAGTTTTTTCTGCTTGGATTTATGACCCAAGCACGAAGCACATGGACCATAAATCAGAGCGCACAAATTGAAGATCTGTAACTTACAGTACGGACAGAGAAATCAAAGTTTGTAAGATATTTACTACATCTCTGGAGACATTTTGGGGACCAAAACAAACTTTTGAATTGAGTTGACTGAACAGTGAAGTATGGCCAGTTAAATTGACCAATCGCAACAACTGAGAGATAAAATGAGTGTTTACAAACAAGTTCTAAAACTGCTTCTAAGAATAAGGAAGGAAACATATTTAAGTTGTTTTCATGTTAAAATCTCTACTCTATGCAACATGCACTTGTCGACTAATTGTTATCCCAGCTTCTTTTTATTCTATTTCAATTTTAACTTTTATAAGGGTGATGAAATCCGTAAACCAAAATCATTTGTACCATTTATGTAGGGAAAATAGTTTGCTGCTAAAATGAAGTACTTAAGGGTCAAGAACACTGGTACAGTTGGAGTGGTGGTAATGAATGACATAAAATTAAATAATAATGAAAAAATAACCTAAATAATAATAATAATAATAATAGAGAGATATGAAAGAATTGCAATAGAATCAGATTCAAAATGCAAAATAATTTTAGTACTCACCCAAGTTCTACCATACCATCAACAAATTCTTTCTTTGTGAACTCGCATTGTGTCTCAGCCTTAAATTTCCAAGCAATAATAAGTACTTTTAAACTGGCAGGATCTAACTTCAAGTCTTCACAAAATCGTCCTATTCCTTCGGCCAAGATTTTGTCTTCATCAACAGGATCTAAAACAGTTAAAAGAATAGTCTGACTGGAATTCCATACATGTGATGACTCATAACTCAAAGAGCACTTTTATTAGGGCATATGTTACAGGTTAAATTTGATTTCAAGTTAAATTTGATTTAACCTAGGGTGGTTTGTAATTTCTTTGTCTATACTTATGATAATGAATACCTGACAAAAAGAAATTACAAACCAACCTACATTAAATCACTTTAACTTAAATCAATTTTAACCTGTAACATATATGTTGTGGGTCAATTTTATCCATGGTTTAAATTTTATTTTCCTTTGTCTCAAACTCATTATCATACAATACCATACCAAAAAAAAAACAAAGGAAAATTAAATTAAAACCAAGAAAAAAAAAATTGAACCACAACATATACATGTAGCTTAGTTATATAACTAGGAAATTCTTTGATCTCATAGTATCACTACCCATTGGCTTTTTCAAGTGTTGTAATATGTTGTGATTTAATTTTATCCTTGGTTTAAATTTTATTTTCCTTTGTTTTTTGGTATGGTAATGAATGATAATGACTTTGAAACCAAGGAAAATAAAATTTAAACCAAGGATAAAATTGACCCACAACATATTACAACACTTAAAAAAGCCACTAGGTAGTGATACTATGAGATCAATGAATTTCGTAGTTATATAACTAAGCTACATATATATGTTGTGGTTCAATTTTTTTTTTCTTGGTTTTAATTTAATTTTCCTGTGTTTTTTTTTTTGGTATGGTATTGTATGATAATGAGTTTGAAACAGAGGAAAATAAAATTTAAACCAAGGATACAATTGACCCACAACATATACCTACTTGTCAACCTATTGAAAGGCTGTGAGCAGAGAAGTCATGACTGTGAGCTCTTTCTTGGTCCAATCTCATTTTCTTCAGAAAAGAACGTTTTTGGTTGGGAGTATTCAAGTATTAAAAGCAGACAGCCTTAGCGTCTTTGAGGACTTAAACCAAACCTAAACAAATTGCTTTCCTGGTGCTCAAAAAATGACAGCTAATAATAAGCTTTTAGCAATTCTATTAGTTCACTTAATAACCAAGCAAGTTTCCTAAGAAAAACTGTGATGTCTGCTATATAGACAAGTGGTCAGTGCTGACTTACCTAGTGAATGAGTTCATATGAAACAAGAATTATTTACATATTCTATATACAGTATTATTTTGAAATGTTAGTATTGTAGATCATGGTCAAAAATAAACTTTGTTTTAAAAAATGCTTAACCCATTCACTCCCAAGGGGTCTCCATTTGACAAGTAAAATCATCTGGCATTAGACAGAGTAAAATCTATAAAGTCACCCTTGGGAGTGAAACGGTTAAATGCGTATTCAATTAAACAAATAAAATTTGATAAATAAATATTTTTATTACATAATTTGCATTAGGTTCTTTCATTTTCAATGCGTTTGCTCAATTCTCCGCTCATTTTTTGAGTTAAACAATCTTAACACAAATGCTCATACTCAAGGCTTAACAAAATACCATTTGTTCTTTTTACTAAGAAAGTAGCAAATTTAGCCACAGGACTTAAAAGATGGTAAGTTTAAGAGGCTTAAAGAAGGTTAAAAGGGGAATTAATATTGCAGTATTTTTACCGTTAAATAACTGCGATGCAGGTACATACTGTACAAAGAACCATTTCAGTCTTTGCAATCGTTTGAGAGCTTAACAAGCTGTATTATTTGAGTAAATTCCTTAATGAGTAAGAAGCTTAGTTATCATAAAAGAAAGAAAAGGACAGAAGAGTATTTAGGCACCTCTTCAGAGAGAAGAATGAGGTAAAACACTGGACAATCCATTAAACTTTAAATAAACTTCAAAAGCAGAGCCTTGCATAATAGCTATAAAATGCTGTTAGCTGCGCAGATTTGTTGAGGACGTCAAACTCACCTTTATAGCGATCAAACAAGTGATTTAACTTTTTCTTATCTATTGTAGGTTTAGCATCGATGTAATATCTTTCTGGATTCTGAAAGTAACAGTCCGAAGCCACATCCAGCCTCCAGTCATTTTGACTTAAGCAATTTATTGCTGTCTTCTCGTTTGTTTCCGTAAAGGCTACAAACTGTCGCACTTTATCGCGCTGTGAGGACTTTAGCCTGTGCTATAAAATACGGAAAGAATAAGAGTAAAAATCACTCTTTTGATCTGTGAGGTGCACGGTTGCACAAGGGAAGATCTCGCATCATAATGAGAAACAAAAGTAAAACTTACCATGTCCACATCACATTACCGCCCAAATCTTCCTTCGAATCAACCATTTGAGCCCGCAAATCAAAGTTCACAGGCCGGCGGTTTGGACCATGGTCAAGACAACTTAGGAGACTCCCCTAAAACATAAATATACTATCAACAAAATAGAATTTTCTAAGTTTATTTTGCGTTAACCAAGGTTTCCCTCTAAATCCTTTAAGCCATTTTAGGTTATGCAGTAATAATAGTACGATCCTATTGCAAATCTACCTTATCTGGCTTAGTGCAAAAAGTACAAAAATGCGACAATATCAATTTTCAAATACGTACTCTGTGGGGAGGCGTTCGGGCATTTGCCTATAAACCATGTTCCAATATTTTTTTGGGGAGAAATTGTAAAAAAATGAATTCTGTGTCAGTTCCTTCTTTTAGGAAGATCAAAGAGCATTCGGAGTACACGGTCTACGAAATTCGCGTCACAAAGCCGGGAGGTAATGAAGTGGTACTGGAAAAACGATTTAGGGAGTTTTACGAATTTAACAAGCAAATAAGTAAAGTGATCGAACCGCTGCATTTTCCGTCCAAAAGACTTCCAAAGCCACTGAACACAAGCTCTCGCTTTTTGGAGTGGAGAAGGGAAGCTCTAGAGCAATATCTACGACACCTGATGCAGTTGACCGGAAATAGTGAAGTTCACGACCATTTAAGCCAGTTCTTGGATACCAAGTTAACTCAACAGAATTTAGACACCACAAGAACAAGTTCAACAGAGGAGCTCGATGGAGACGAAGATGAGGGGCCTAGAATAACTCACCAGCCTGTGGTTTGTTTTACAAGGGATCCATTCCAAGAAGATTGTGACTCAACCTCTCTTCCTGATATTGTTTTACAAGGAGTCATGGATGCACTTCTTGGATAGTATGATAAATATTCATTTGTTTGCTCGTTCAACAAGAAAATGGACAACATAGATAGTGTTGAAAATTCTTGGCTGTAATTTGCTTCATCAAAGGTTGTATGATTTAAAACTGATATGGAAGTGCTTCTAAAGAAACAGGAGCCCCGGTTTGTTAGAAGTGCTAAGAAGTAGTTTCTTTTCAGTCCACTTCCTGAAAATATAAATGAGGTAAGAAGAGATATAGGTCTGGACTGAAATAAAAACAGCTGGAACTGTAAGGCATAGACGTTTTTTTTCAAAAACCGTATTTATTGCATAGATATTGCAAACTATGTATGCAAGTTTATTGAAAAATAATCATAAGAAAACAAGGAACTTACAAATGTAGCTATGCATGCACAGTATTCTGCAATTGTTTCAAGATTTATTCAAATACAAGAGATAGTTAAGCATGCATATGCAAAGCCCAGTGGAGGTTACGCAATCGATATGGAAGTTTGAGGTTTGGTTGGAATATTTGTGAGTTTTTTTGTGTAGTGCGTCTTCGAAGCCCGCAAAGAGAAAGACAAGAATTCAGTAAAAAGGAAATGAAATTGACACATTTTGGTCCATTTTCTATGTTTTATTTTGTAACAAATCATAGGCTCCTACATGAAGGGTCGCATGAATGAAAAATCTGGAAATTCAGCGGTACATAAGTAACCATTTATGCGCGCGCAAAGAGGACGCCATCTTTGACAATTCTCAATTTTTCTACCGCATTTTGTTGCGGTATCTTTACTCTGGGAAAAATTTAGGAATCTAAAAGCTGTATAACTATGACTACAGCAGCTAGACCAACATGGGACACTGCTAAGGGTGGCCGTGGAAAAGGTGAAGGAGATTTGTCCGCGTTATCAAAACAGTACTCCAGCAGAGACTTGCCATCACATACTAAACTCAAACACAGGTTTGTAAATTTTAACTTAACAGTATACATATAGATCAGATGGATCTACAGTATTGAGAAGGGGCACAGTGTTGGAGATGGCAGTTTTTCTTCGGAGATCGTTTGATTTAGCAATGAAGAAGTATTAACGAAGTGTCTCCGTGTCCGACAGTCGGCTGAGGTTACAAGGAAACTCCGTGTCCGACAGTCGATATTTCACTCTTTACTGGAGCTGTCGGACGCATAACTTTAAAATACTCGGTGTCCGGCAGTCTGATTTTCTTCGCTTTCAGGGTAGATTATGCCAGTTAGGTTAAGCATTAGGGCTAGGAGACAAGTAAAATGGATGTTTATATTAGGTAATCACCGATTAAAATCATAACAAGAGAAAATTTCGACTGACGGACACCGAGTATTTTGAAAATTCTGTCCGGCTGTCGGACATATAGACACAGCGAAGTATTAAACTTTAGTAGGGCTTATATTAGACTTCGATGGTTTTGATTAACATAATAAAATTTATGTAAGATTTTTCGGTATGATTTCCACACAGGTCCCTACTTCATTATGCATGCTGTAGCAATACTGTTTCATTCTGCAATAACAAGATATGTTTACATGTGCATTACCCAGAATGATTTCCACACAGGTCCCTACTTCATTATGCATGCTGTAGCTGTACAGTTTCGTTCTCAGAAATGTTTACACGCGCACTTCCCAAGACAATTCAACTACACAGCATGCATAACGAAGTAGGGACCTGTGAGGAAATCTTACCCATTACCCTAAACAATTCATCTGCTGCATACTGTACATAATGAAGTAGGGACCTGTGCGGAAATCTTGCTGATTTTTCCACTTGTTAGCAGTGGAGGTAAAGAACAATCCCAACCAGCTGTTACTTCATTATGCTTGCTGTAGCCATACTGTTTCCTTCAAAAACAAGTAGTCTTTGCACGTGCATAATCTAAGACAGTACAGCTATAGCATGCATAATGAAGTGTGAGATGATATGGAAATCTAGCCCAAATACATGCTGCACTCGTAAACATGGTCTAGTTATGATAGAGAGAAGGTAGTAGGTTTCTGGTTTGATAGTGTATATGTTGTGGTTCAATTTTATCCTTGGTTTAAATTTTATTTTCCTTTGTTTTTTTTGCTATGGTACAGGTAATGTATAATAAACAAAGGAAAATAAAATTTAAAACTAAAGTTTGTACCATGCAGATTTTCTTCCATACAAGATGACAACCAGTCATTGTCTTTGTTATGCAGGCAGATTGGCCAAGACACAGTTGATGAACTTCGCAACAGGGATTTCCGTAAGGAGTTGGAAGAGCGTGAGCATCAAGCAGCTCGTGAAAGGACAAAAGAAAAGGGAAGCAAATCTGTAACTGAACAACCAAAAAGACCTCGCCTGGATCAACCTCCTCCATCAAACCTAGATGCTGATGATCCTGTAGATGATGATGATGATGATGACTCTGATGACAGGTCTGTATTGTTATTGACTGAGTGTACGGGGTCAATATGGCTGCATATGGGCCAAGTTCTTTATTTGTGTTGTTAGGTCAACAGAATCACAAGAAAGAACAAGACCAACATCCAGCCATCTTGACCCAACAAGTTTGGTAAACAAATGATTTGTTTTGTTTTGTTTTGTTTTGTGGAGTAAAGTGGGATAGCCCCAGCTTGCCTGCTCAGGTAGCCAATCACAATTCAAGATTCATCTTATCTTGCCTACTCACAGAACCTGCCATATAATTAACAACTATTCACCGAAGTGGAGATGGCTAGTGGTGGATATTTACTGAGCCGCAAAGCGGCGAGGTAAATATCCACCACTAGCCACTGACACTGAGGTGAATAGTTGTTTTAGTATATACTAAAACAGTGAGATAAGTGTACACAAAAAAAAGAAAAGGGCTTGGAAAATGGAGGACTTCTCAAATGACAAACCAACGCAGCGCCGATTGCCGTTAGGGTTTTTTGTTGTAACTACTGCCGTACGTCTCGTTTTCTCGCTGAGAGAAAAAATTTTGTTTAGTTCTAGTGGCGACATTTCATCAAATGGAATGGCAAACCCTTTCTGTATTTGAAAGCATTCTGTAAAAAATATAATTCTACTTTGGTTCTCAAGTAAACAAGCGACATCAAATTTGGTTATGCAAGATTAATTTGCATTTGTCAACAAAACCTTTCTTGTTGCTTTTTACCGCTAAACTCCGGGTTAAAAAAATAAGCCATTACCTCTGAAAATGGCCAAGCCAAATTTAGTTGCTTTCTTGGAGTTTCCAGGGACTGCTTCGTTGTTAATTTGGATGATTTCTTTGTTTGTCATACATACAAACCGGGCCGCCACATTCGCGCGGCGGAGCGAAAAATTCGCAAGATGCTCGGAGGTAAATAGCACAGGATATTCGGAGTTTGACTAGCCAATCAGGGCGCACCTTCAACGCTATCCACTGTTTTAGTATTTACTAATAAATATTATTGTTTATTCCATTTATAATGAGATAACCATTTTAGTCCTTTTTAACTCGTGGATATGCGAAGCGTATTTGCGAGTTTTTGTGGGGACTCCGATATGCAAATTGTCACTCACTCACTCACTCACTCACTCCAGTGTAGACACACTTCGTAATTAGTCGGATAGAACTCGGGGGCACCGATATGAAGACGACAATTGTCGTGACCGAAGTCACCGAAGTCTGTTGATGAAAGTTCACGCTGAAAGTGTATCGTACCGATGCCAGAGTTTGTAATGATTTTGTAGCTTAAGAGGACGATTAGCGAGGCCCTGATAGGGGTAAATTTCGACAAGCAACATGGCCTTGAAATGGCGACATAAAGGACCTGAAATGGCGACGAACGACGAGCCACTCACGGGAAATTACGACAGCGACCTTCGACCTTCCGAAATTGCGACATGAAAAGGTTTGAAACTCAGACGCGCGACATAAAGAACCTCACTAACAGGGCCTCATTAGCGGTCTTACTAAAATCAAAAGAAGTTTAAATGTTTCCAGTTAGGACAATGACCAACTTGGAGACTGAATTTCATGAGCCTTTTACTCGGCCAGGCGCTAAACGTGAACAGATGATAACTATTCGCTTTTCCGACATCGACCGCCATCGACCGCCCCCAAGATTACAAGCAGTATATGAATTTCAGTTGGCTCGAAAGTGATCTGAAGATGAGAAAATCTCTTGCTAATGTAGTTACTTTGATGAGAACTCATAGAGCGAAATTAGCACTTGAATGAGAACTTATATGAGCGAAATGAGTACTCGTTATTGAACGAAACTACTACTGAAAACAGAATAAATTGACGAATCCATGATGTGAAACCGAAGAACTTCTGTGGCCAACCTGGATAAGAAACATCGCATGGAGGACTTTTCTACTGATTTAAGTGTTAGTACTAACAGGAATGGAGTTGAAGAAGTATTGGGACGGTCAAGAAGTATGTCAACGCTTACCATTAAATATGGAGGCGCATGCCGTGACGGAGAACCATGAAGATTACAATGTAAGAAAGTCATTAAAGGGTTCGAAAAGAGTAAGTCATGTAGAAAATGTATTAAGCGTTATATTATATACAATACACCACAAGCCGTTACAATGAAAAGTTTTCTGTCTATTGATTTCCGAATTTACCTTGAAGTGAACTAGATTGTGTTGAAGTAGACATGTTGGAAAAATAGGCTTACCTGTTTTGCTTACTGTTGTGTGACGCATCATATTTACATTGTAAAAACAAGAAGTTATAAGGATAAAAACAAAGATGTATTGCTGTATTAATGATGGCAAGTGTGATTTTTTTTTAAGTGCAACCCTGAATATATATACCACTGATAACCTAAAATGAGATGGTAATGTAAATAAACTAATTCAACTTGATAAAGGATTGAGAGTCTTAAGGATTTTAAGATCATCACTAACATACTTTGCAAAAATGCAAGAAAGACTTGTTTGGTATGATTCGTCAGCTGGGCTATCCTACGTGGTTTTGTTCATTATCAGCTGCAGAATCAAGATGGATATTTCTGTTGAACACATTGAATAGACTTGTAGACAACAAAACCTATAATGATGATAAAATTGACAATGTCATGGCAACAAAATTTAGACCTTATTCAGAAGGACCCTGTTACATGTGTTAGAAACTTTGAACACACAGACAGTGAGCAGCATGATACCAGAACTACATTTGGTTTCGGTGCCATTCAATCCTGTACCCTTATGTTAAGTTATCAAATTTTTTAACAACTGTATGCTTGCCACCTGCCTTATAACTGATGCCTAGTGTAGTCAAATGATTGGCATCTTGTACTCACTGTATGTTTATTTCAAAAAGCTACTCAGCTCCCTGGTCACTTTTATGTTGTGATTATAGATTATTAAAATTATCTTCAAGTTCATTCAATCACAACTCTGAAAAAACACCTCATTAATTTTTAAATTATTTCTTTTTTCTCTGTTTTGTAAACATATCCACGAGTTCACCATTGTCCTACTTTGATTTATTGTTAGTTTTAACCAAGTTAGTATTGATGTGACCAATGACTTTCTGGTTTTGATGACAATTTAGTGAGGCTTTCCACTCTCCAAATGCAAGTTTGGGTGATTAAGTGTTAGATCAAGATAATTAAATCCTATTGGTTGCTAATCTTCCTTATTTTGATGGTCTTCTTGCCTGACAGTTGGTTGACTTTGTTACCAGACTTTGCATTTGGCCACTCAGGTGCAAGGGTAAATGATCTCAGATATCAATATAGATGCATTGTAAAAGTTCAGTTTTAGCTTCAGTTTGACCAATATTGTAATGTCCCAAGCATGCACCATGTTAAACACTTGCATTCATTTTCTGTTTCATGTTTTTTTTTTTTTTTTAGTGATGATGAGGACGACACAGCTGAACTTCTCGCTGAGTTGCAGAGAATAAGGAAAGAACGTGCACAGGAGGAGGCTAGGAAGGTGATGACTAATGCTCTGCCTTTTTGCAATACAGTTTGTCTTGTAACGGTAACTAAACACCTGTCCAATCAATCAATATATCAATCAATACTTTATTTATACACGTAACGCCTAGGAGCTATATAAGCTCGTTCATAATACGTACGTGTTTGAAATTACATTCACAAAGGCCATACCACAACACCGGGAACTACGTCCCCTACTCTTTGCGAACAGCGTGTGGGTTCTTTAACGTCCCACCAAGTCATTACAACGAAGGGTTGTGAGACGAGACCTACGGTTTATCGTCCTTATCCGAGAAGACTAGAAAGTCTAACCATTTGCAGATGTCATTACAAAGGCAGCACATTCTCCTCAAATAATTTAAAGACCCTGAGTGATGGTCCGGCCGAGGTTCGAACCCACGACCTCCCGCACGATAGTCCAGTGCTCAACCAACTGAGCTAACTGGTCGGCGGTTGAGCTGGCCGGGCAAACAGGTGGTACTCAAAGTAGATAGACATTCATAAAAAAGGGCTGTCACAATGGTTTGAATGAATGACGTAAGGCAATTCATACACATGCTGTCCACTATCATTATTGTCAATACCATCATAATAATTATATTTAACAATTATTCGCCAATAATCACTGAGCTTGATGCGAATAATTGTTTTAGTATAAATACGCAGGTGATTATTTCAAAAAAAGAAAAAGAAAAGCATTGAACAACGCGAAAAAAATTATTTTATCAAAAGCGGGCAAACGACTGGCAGCCAGTTTGTTCGTCGAGGTGATTATCGGCTGATAATCCGAGATAGCGAACAAATCAGAGCGTGCAGTTTTGTATAATCACCTGAGTATTTATACTAATAGTTATTATTGTTAATTGCATTTTACTAAGTTACTGTTAATGCCAGAACAATATTTTTGTCTGCTTAGGAAAGGGAAAAAAAAGAGGAGGAGGAGAGAATAAGAATGGAAAATATTATGACTGGCAATCCACTGCTAAATGCACAGAATAGTTTCAAAGTTAAACGAAGGTGAGGTTTTTTTGACTGCTTAAACATAATTGTACCCACATGCAGGCTGATAAACCAGTGAGAGCTCAATACAATTTGTAATATAATTATGTTCATATCAACACAAATTTGGAACGGTGTTTGGGGTATGAGCACTCGTGATTGGTTTTAGAATTATTTTTGGCAGCAGATGTTATGCTTTATTTCTTAGTGAATTGCCTATCACATTAATGCAAAACTAAAATACTAATAATTGAACATAAATTAGCATACATAATGCTGATGTTGAGAGAGAAAGCTGAAGCAATCTCTTAATTACTTTCAACAGAAAATTAAAAACTGCTGATTGTTTACCATTGGAAACTCATTTGTTAATTACCTGTCATAAACTTGTCCATTCAGTGAAGGGATAATTCTAAAAGCATCTACTACTTACTGTATGTTTTCAATACCAGCCCTGGTGATAACTACAGTACCGGACAGAAGTAACCTAACAGAGAACACTAAGCAGAACGTGATCTTTAAGCGTTCTACTTAGCGTTCCAATTAGCGTTCCTTAAGCGTCCAGTAATGCGTTCCCTGTTAGGTTACTTCTGTCCAGTACTGTACCTAACTACAGGTAAACTCAGGTAAAGGATACTTGCCTGCCAAAGCAGCTCACCAGACACTTTCCAGTCTGTGAGAAAAAGGGGCTTCCATTTATCTTATCAAATTTAGGGGTCTCATTGACATAAGTGAACAGCAACAGAGACATTGGGTACCGTAGGCTTAAGTTGATACATGCATGCACAAATAAATAAATGACAAATGCTTTGCTCTGCATTTTCAAGATGGGATGATGATGTTGTATTCAAGAACTGTGCCAAAGGAGATGACGAAAAGAACAAAGTAAGCTTACACAAAGTTCACTGATTTTACCAGTAAACTTTGCACTACTTGCTCTTGCCCAATCTTTGTTTTTTTTTTTATTAATTTTGTTAACAGAGGTGCCCACTTAAGCATAAGCACACTTGTCACCTGTTTCTTTTTTAGCATGTATCATTAGTGCAGTGTTCTCCTTTCCAGGCGGTAACTGGTAAAATTTACCGCCTGTAACAGCACTTGTTACCGCCTAAAATGGCCTGAAATTCTTGGAAATTCAACAGCTACGCGAGTGTTGTACTGGTTTGAAAAACTCTATTACCTGTTGAGCTGAAATAAAGGGAGAACACTGTTAGTGTAAGTAGAAGTCACAAGGATTGAAGGGGTCACTCTACTAAAGATAAAGTCAAACACTCCAGACTCAAGTCTATTAATTTGTACTACTCTCTTTTAAAAGAAAGCAATGCAACAAAATAACTAATTTTCTTTACTGAAAGCATCTTTCTCCTTTTCATCCTTAGGGACAGACCTTTATCAATGATACTCTACGATCTGAATTTCATAAGAAGTTTATGTCAAAATATGTGAAATAGTACAATAGGAATTTGGGATCATGACACAGACAGAAACCCTGATGTGCTGCCATAATATGTGGAAATTGTAGTGTGATATTAGTGAATGTGCATTTTCAAATATATTGAATGAAATATTCTTTTTCTGCAGCAGTTAGCAAATTCTTTGGTAGAACAATTGACTTTGACTACACTGAAAGAGGGTCCTTTTTTGTCTTCTGTCTTTGAAAATGAAATAGTCACTTTTAGATGTCATCATCCATGTGTAACAATCAGAGTTTGAGGTTGTTCTGTAGGGTTGTATTATATTAATGTAAAGTGAACATGCTTGATGCTGAACACCAGATCTGTGGCAAGTTTCTACTGACTAAGATGATTCTTCTTCAATCTTCATATGTTTTGTACAGTTATAAAGCAAATGATATGCATTTTAAGTGAAACAAACATTTGCAGAAATTTTATTGTTCATGATTGGATAATTTGTATGAAAATGTGTTTGGGTGGTTATGGTTTGAGTAGTTGTACCGTAAGACAGTGGACTAGTAATGTCTACAGACCTCTGCATCTCAGCAAGCTAATTTTAAACACTTGTTACTGTTCCTTCGTGGGAGCAAAGTAAAGCTATGTTCTTAAAATATGTAATAAAACATAAACAGTAATATTTTCAAAATTATTTTATTGTTTGCATGAAGAAGTGTACATGACATGCATTCATAGGCACTATTTACAGGACCTTTAAATTTTAGATATTTAGCTACTGAATATAACTATTTATAACTTTAATAATTAAAATAATGTTATAGAAAACTGGTAATATTACGTTTTGTTTTATCCACACATAAGAAGATTAAGCTTTCAGAAGCTTAAATCAGTTTTTGCGATAACATTTAATAAGTTAAAGATAATTTCAACTGAACCTGGTACAAACAGCAAACAGACAGGCACTAATCATAATAAATATCTAGAACACCTAGTACATGTAAGCAGCATAGGTTGTACTGTACAATGATCAAAGGCGATTTTATGCTGGTTTGCAAAAGGAATGTAAATACATACAGAATGGTTATCCAACCACAGGAAAAAAAGATACAAAGGCAACAGTAATGCAAGGTAGTTTGGGATTTGATTAACACGTTTCTTTAATTATGAGAAATCCACCATTTAAACAGGACCCGTGACAACTGGTCCTATGCATTTTTTACGTGATTAAGTCTTCATGAAGTAGCTGTGAGGGCAACCATTATGCTAGGATCAGAAAAGGGAAAGAATATAATACACTTTCAGTGATGTCATCCATTAATACAAGAAACAAACCAACTGTTAACTAAGTATAACAATGTACTGTACATTACAGAGCAATATATAATTTCTCATCCTGTACACCTACCTACCATTGGTATAAACATATATGTAATGAAAAAAATACTCAGCCTTTTTTGCGATCATTGAAATTATCCCTGGAGAATGTTTAACTCCTGTTTTGCTTAAATGCTCAGAGTAAATGAATTAAGCTACCAAGTACAACCACTATAAGCAAAATACACCTTAATTTAACTTAATTTAGTAAGTAAAAGAACCTTATAGACTGGACAACTTCTTACAACAAGACACTTAGCTATCAGTTGAATAAAACACTAGTTTCAAATAGTATTAACATTTTCATCTGTTGATGAACCAGTCTAGTACGACAACTCTTTCAAAGTTGAAAACAGCTCTTTCGTGAAGCAGAAATACACACTATAGCATTTGGGTATTGCTATTAATTTTGCTGGATTACTCTTTGGAATGAGAAGTTGACTTCAATGACACAATGACCCTAGCCATCTAATCCAACTTTTGGATCTCAGTTTTCTTCCACTTCTGGACTCTTTTCTGAGGATTTACTAAAACAAAACGTTTCAGGCATTCTAACCTGAGAGAATAAAGATAAAAAGTTAGAGTTTTATACCCAAGTGTATGTGTCTTAAAACCAAACAAAGGTGCAGTAACACAAAGGTGTGTCTGCAGTCTTGACATATGCACTTCCTAAGAGATGTTTATTATGAAACATGCCACAATGATTTTACTGGTCAACTAATTACTACATCCATAAAATAAGCATCGCCAAGTAAAAATCCACCAGAAGATATCTCAGTAACTCAAAAAAAATCTTTATCTACTAAATTTAAACTTCACACCAAAATAATGTTGCTCCTAACATGTTCCTTTTCTGTGCGACACATTTGACACATCAATCAATCTGCTCAAGACAGAAGACAGAACCATTTCTTTTGGAATCACTCCATATAAACAGTGTTTCATATCACTGAGTTCTCATCGTCGATTTAGCTTTACGATGTATTCTTTTGTAAATTGTTGAATATTTTCTCAGAGTATGAAACAGTCAAATAAAATTCAATGTTAAACATTAACAGAAACAAGGTAAACTTCAACCTTTTTATTTCCACAAACATTGTCTGTAGAATGGCTTTCAAACGAGCTCTCCAAATGTTAGAAATGATGTGTTAATTCTTACAAAAACTTTAAAACAGTTGCTCAACCAAACTGTTTCTGTTATTTTTTGGTTGTCACAAATTCCTCTTTGAAGCACTTATAATTTTATATGCAATCATTCTGTTATTCTATGCCTTGCAAAAACAATAATTTTCTTTCAACAACATTTTAATTTAGAAAACAGTCCTAAGAAAATGTGTGTGCTGATTGGTTAAAATTCATGTTTCTATAACTCGATAGAAACACAGAACTAGTACAAGATGTTAATGTAATGATGACGCGACTAAAGAGAATTTACATTTTGGTCTTCAAAGTTAACAAGTTGTTTTCCTTTTTCTTGTCACGGTGTTTTCTAAAAGAAATAGAAAACATGTTCTTCATGTTTTTATCGAGTTATAGAAACACTCATGAAAGTTTGGGAGAACTCGAAAAAGTTGTCGAAACACTTGCCTGCGGCTCGTGTTCCCACAGCATTTCTTGTTCTCCCAAACTTCCACTTGTGTTTCTATAACTCAATAGAAACACCATACATGTTTTCTATTTCTTAAATACAATGTACATAACGGTGCATCTAGAATACTAACATAATATGTGCTACCAATATTACTAATATTCATTATCATTGGTAAAATTTCCAGGATGTACAATAGCTACTATCTCTTAAGGCTGTAAAATACCATATGCCCATAGGTAAAAAAATAGACCTGCAAAATGGAAAAAGTTAAGATGTTACAACTAGGTACACATGAACAAAACTATATACAAAACTTCAATTTCAAATTAATGACGCAAACGTTCACAATGAAGTTCCAACAGAAAATTTCCAACACTGATAAAGGTGAACACTGGCCACCAAAAATTCAGTTAAGAAAAATAGCTTGGGTAAAACCAAAAATGTCTCTACAAGTACAACTGATCATCCAAGAAAGATTAAAAGTATAAAACTTATGGGCAGAAACACTTTTCATGTTAGCTGTATAGCAGGCAAGAAACAAGCCACAACACCCTTATTGCTTTCTTTTTGTTTATACTAAAGAAATAGAAAAATATGCTACAGTAAGTGCATTACTGAGTTATAGAAGCAGGCAGGAATTGTCAAGAACACAAGAGAAGTGATTAGATGCTTATATTCATGGTCCAAACACTCATATTCTCGGCTAATATCAATTTTACTCCATCAATAAAATGCTGGAATGGTTTTGCCAAAAAGAGAAAAAAAAAATTGTGCTAACACAAGAAAAATTGTGTATGAAGTAGCCTATGTACTTATTCTTGCACTATAATGTATACGTGGCATAAGCTGCATGCTTTATAGTGTTACATAATCATGCACCTGATTTGACCAATAAGAGTGTGTGTGTTGCTTCTGTTTCATTTTATAAAAAGCTTTAAATGGTCTCTGTCCTCAAGATAAATTGTAGATTTGCTACTCCAGAATTGATTGTTTTAACCTCACCTTTGTACTTTAACTGCCATTAATCTCTCACGGGAGCGAAGGTGAAACAGGATGGTGAATTCCCTATTGTTCTGGGTGGGGCACTTGGGCCCTGAGTTGTTGATGGGCCTGCCAGTGGGGAGCGGGGTGGGGTGAATCTTGATCTATAGACTGGAATGTGCTGTCTGTGGGTGTTACCAAACAGCATGGACACGACAGGAGATGACAGTGATGTGTCTGTTGTTGAAGAGCTTTGCTGGTCTTCATGGATGTTGTTATCTTCATCAAACTGTAGATGTGCTGTTTCACAAGGGCCTTCTGGTGAAGAATTCACTGACGAGCCTTCATCACATGAACGTTTTGCAGGACTGACTCCAGGTTCATATCCGTCTGGACCTGATTAAAGAGAAATGAGAAAAAAAAGAAACAAGGGAAGGTCAGCTGAGACTGACCAGCAAATGCCATTAACTGCCCTTGTCTACCATGGAACTCTAAACTTGCAAGCTCAGTGCCCAGCAAAACCAAAAATTGATTTAACTAATTTATTAATCCATTTTTCCTCTGATTCTTACCCTTGTTATTAAATCCCATTAAAAAAAGACTTACCTTTTCTTTTGATTGCAAGCAAAGTACTTGGACGAAAATTGAGAACAGGGCTCATGCTTCTAGGGCTGCAAACACAAATTCACAGAGTTGTATCATCCACTGAGTACATAACTTGGTGGCATGACAATAAACATTTGCACAGACCACCAAAAAGCTGCATGAAATGATACCATCACTAGTACAGATGTCAACTTTGCAAACAGTGTTATTCTATTTATTTACTGTATCTGCATTTGCATGCTTCATAATTTCCAAATTTGCAAAAATTGTAACCAGTACTATTGATACAGTAAGTTGTAATAATAATAATAATAATAATAATAATAATAATAATGAACTTTGCAAACAGTGTAGTATCTACTTAAACACTTGAGTTTTTGTAACATAATTATGAAAAAGATACAAATTAGGTAAAAAAAACAATGCTGACAAAAAATAATATAAAAACAATATATAATAATAATAATAATAATATACTCCATTTATATTGCGCATATTCTATATTAATAATCATATGCGCATTACAATCAGACCAATAGACCATGACACCGGGAACACGCCCTACTCTTTTCGAACAGTGCCATGGATTCTTTTACGTCCCACATTACAGATAGAGTTGTGAGAGGGGCCTACGGTTTATCGTCCTTATCCGAGAAGACTAGAAAGTCTAACCATTTGCAGATGCCATTACAAAGGCAGCACTTTCTACTCAATTATTTTAAGACCATGAGTGTTGGTCCGGCTAGGGTTTTGAACCCACGACCTCCCGCATGGTAGTCCAGTGCTCTACCAACTGAGCTAACTGGTCGGCCATTAGCGTGAAAAACACTGAACATTTAAAATCAAGACAACCCAGTGAGGGAATTTTCTAAATGACATTCAACTCACAAATACGTCTGTCTAGTGGGGCTGGGTCCTGGTGGTGTCAGACTTCTTGCATGCCTGATTGGTATGGTCTGTTGACACACAACACATTGAAGCAATTATGACCACATTGCATACTTGACATTCTGTCCATGAAATTGCCAAAACATTTTAGCCATAAATTGAAACTTCCAAAAATCTCAAACTATGATAGAATGCTTACCTTGGTAAATCTAGTTGGTGAGGGTGAAGTTGATGGATAAGGGATGCAAGGCTCATCAAAAGAATTCCTTCTTTCGTGCATATCAATGTCATGGTTTTTATCATGATCCTGCAAAGAGATTTGAATTATAAGTTTCGGTCTAAAGAAAGTTGATAAAAGAAATTGTCATAAAGTATATGATCAAACTGTTTTCAAATAAGCACAGTTTGTACATACTTGAATTAATGAAACAGAAAAGACTTAAGCTTGTAAATAACCATTTGCATTAAAAATGCACTAAATGGTACTTTACCTCTAAACTAAAGTTTTCATGGATGTCTCTAATAATGTCCTCACTAGAAAAAAATTAAATCAAATGATGGTGAGAAGGGGCAATAAGAATATGTGCGAAAATTTGCATGACTGAAACTGTTATCATGTGAGACATATATTGTCCACACAAAGAAGGAATCCATACTAATGTGTAAACTTCTCATCTGCCAAATTTTGTTTGGGCACAGTCCACCAGAATCTACTAGACAGCAGGCTCTTAAAGGATTTATCAAAAATCCTGAAAAAAAACCCGAAGAATAGCGTAAAATTATTTGATTAGTTACCAACATTTCTTTAAGATCACTTTACGAAAGTCGGCAAAATGACCTCTCTATGTGTTGTTACTGCGAAACATAAGCCCTGGATCACTGTACTTCCTTTGGCACGTAAAACACTTGTTTCAAAAAAATAACTTGTTTTTCTAAAATTTACGAGCTAGACGTGACGATGGTTTCCACCAAGGTTTTAAATCAGTACAAAAGTTACTTTAATGGTCTACTGGGATTAACAGTGGAATATGTAACTAATGCCGGTCGAAAAATGCAAAGGTTACATTGAACTGAATGGATTACATTTTGCTCAAAATTCGTAAGACCATCTGTGAACTATGCAATTAATTTCGAACAACTCTTTCAAACAATATTCAACGAACAACCCGTGAAAAAGTCACATTTCAAAGTACTTAGGTGACACGATCGTCAGGACAGTCAATGAAACTACGCAAGAGGCTGGCGTAAATTTAAATTTAAAAAAAACACTAATTTAGTTATAACTACAACAAAAGCTGAAATACAAAACACTATAAAACGGTATCAAACCTTGCCATGACTTGTTTTTCTCGACTGATATCATCAATACTCTCCTCCTAAAAATAATGAGGAAAATGTTGTCTTAATTTGTTTGAAGTGCGTATTCTAATGACTTCAAATAGCAAATAAAATATTCCAGAAAAGAAATTAAAGGCAGGGTACAGAATTCACGATCACAGTATGTTCTTACAGCCGTCAAAAATGGACACTCTACTTACCTTTTTTAGCTGTGCTATTCTGGAGGCGGGTGATCCCTGGCAAACAAAACACAAAAACAGAAAATAGCGATCGGAGACGAGAGATCAAGCTTTTGAAAACCAAGAATCATTTTTCATCTATTCGCGAAATTGTACTTACAACATTCACAGCTACTTGACTAGCAGAAAACCGTCTCTCTCTGGATTTTTGAATTGGCTGAAATACAGGAATGTTATCATTCATTGCAGCTGCGCTGACGTTTGGTGCAGAACTCGATCTCCGAAGCGTATTTGAAGGTAAATGCCCCACATCATCCGTTTCCATTGGATTAGCCGCCATATTTCTCGGTCCTCAAAGACAACATCTATAAGCGCGCAGTGCATTGTTCCGGTCTATCGCTTCCGCTCGAAGAATTTCCTTTCATTCTCCCTTTCTTTCTTTCTCTCTTTCTTTTTGCTGATGTCCACTGGTACCCATTCAGTTAAGGGTACAGTTAATAGTTTATGGCCCACTTGACGATCCCTACTGTAAGATTTGAGAAGATAACGGGAGAAGTTGTCTAATTTTTTTTTTTTTTTTTCACGCAGTCCAGGTGCGGATCCAGGATTTTGCGAGGGGGGGGGGGGGGGGGGGGTGACCATTATCTGTGACATAGCATTTAGCCATATATATACTTAAAACAAAGAGTTACACTCAGTCAACTCACTCAATCCTCTTCGTTCCTGGTGGAACGTAGGTTATCCACTAGTGCCAGTCACCTGACCCTATTTTGAGCAGTGCGCTTCACTTCCAACCACGTGAGCTGTCTCTCTTCCGATTCTGCCATTCTTGTGCGCCTCCGTGTGTGCTGGGGTCTGCCTCTCTTGAGCTTCCACTGTGGGTCGGTTCCACTCTACTGCCCTCTTGGCTATGTATCTGTGTGGTCTCCTCATCGTGTGGTCAATCCAACCCCAAGCTCTTTGTCTTATCTTCAAAGAGTTACACAAGGGACTTTTAATGTGCTTATATTATCTACTTCACTCTTCCATATAGTTGAAGACATTTTGCAAACTGACAGCTACTTTGTTTTATCGTTTTTAGGCCTTTTTTCAAATAATCGATCGAATATATATGAAGACTTGACTTCCCGAAATGAGGGCTTGGCAAGCCAACCAATCCATCCCCTCCAGGATCCGCCCCTGCAGTCAGTTCAATTTCCAGCTCTTAATGTCTTTATGAAATGGGCTAGGCCATAAACCCTGTATAAAGGCTATACGGGGTCGTCCCGCAGTTAAAGAGTGTGATAATCAAGAAGCCAAGTCAAATATGAGGTAATAAGCTCACAATGTTTAAGCCTGAATAGGGTTAATTGTTCGGGGGGGTAATCAAACACTTGAGCTGCAATATTAATGGCAATCGTACGGTTTCGAATTCAATTTGTGAATATGTTCGCACAAGTGAGTTTTCAGGAAAGATCTCATGTATATAACCACCACGAGTCCCCAACGACCCCAACTACGTAACACATGTTAAATTATTCAATGCTCCATTCAATTACGTCAACGCACCATTCAATTAAGTACAGGGTACTCGTGGTGGGTCTATATATGAGAGATCTCGGCCTGAAAAGGGAAACAATTTCATACAATGGGACTCTTGGTGGGTATATACATGGGATCTCTGCCGAGTTTTTCAAAGGCTCAAATTGCATGAGCCGCTACAGCAAGTGTAATTTGAGATTTATAAAATAAAATCATGAATATAAAAAAAAATTGTACGAGAGAACAGTATGATTTCTTGTCAATAATTATTCGTGAAAACATTCTGATATGTAGCTTCGCACTGGTGCTACACTTGAACTGTGTTGCTCTTAGCCAATCACAGCGAGTAATTGTTCATGCGTTATCTACCTGAAACCGTAAGTTAAACCCTGCGGTTCAACCCAACAATTTTTCACTGTACAAAACGGTTTTTCAAAGTAGCACCTTTTTCTCCTTATTTTATCCCCAACCAATACACCTGAGGCGGATTTTTCGAAGCAGGGATAAAAAAATGAAATTTAAATGAAGATACGAAAGCTTAAAAAGCACATTCAGTATCATTCTTTTTGAATACAATTTGATGATTGTTTGCTCTGAATAAAATAGACAAAGTTACCGATGAAAACGCTTTTTAACAAGAGGAAAAGAAACCCATGTTAAAATTTAACCCTGGCGTAGCGCTAATCGGCCTTCGAACAACCGGCCCCAGTACAAGATTTATATAACGCCCTCTCTGATTGGCCTATTTTAGTTTTTGCAACAAAGTGTGACAACACGGCTATGACGTCAAACCGACTTCTTGCCTTTGTTTCATGCGGCGAATTAAAAGTGTCTACTTCAAACTCTGTTGACATAAGCTAGTGCTAAATCTCAAGAGCATCCGAGAAAATTCAAAGCACTTAACGAATACCTTCGCCCGCAGCTCGGGTTAACGTTGAAATTCCCACAACCCCCTCATTTTAGCATCACCATTTGGAAGCAAGAGCGACGTTCTCTACTTCTTGATTTCCAACAACTTTCAGGCGACCAACAAAAGGGTTTTCCATATAAAAGAGCTGAAACTACTACAACTGCTTTAATCTTTTGATCAAAACCAACAACGCAGGAAATTTCGGGTAATTCTGAGCTTTATTTCATAAACAGCATAGCCTACTCCTATCAAAATACTAAAATACTATCTTATTCCTGAGATCCGAGCGATAAAGACCCTTGGAAAGTACGATACACGTTCCGGTACGTGTAAGGAGAATGTGGAGTTGCATCGTTTTATTGGTAGTTATTACAAAACTATTCAGTCGCTTTATCGTTTTGCCCCACAGTCCTAGAGTATCGCAAGCATTTGCACATCGAGAAAAAAGGGTCAATACTTTACTACAGTGAAAGAAAATGTATCGCTATCTACAGCAGATGCCCTCTTGTCTATAATAAAAGTTAACTAGAAGCTTCATACTACCTTATACAGTCGTCTATAAACAAACTATACCACAAGTCATCTCTGCTGAACCCACATTATAAAGTGGTATGTCCCGTGTGCGGTCTAGTACAACCACCACTACTACACAGTTGATCAACTACTTCGCTTCCTCGACACAATCATGAAATGGCAAACAGAAATTGCTCTATTATTCAATCCCTACTGGCCTTCAGTTCGGATTGACGCACACGCGTCCCATTTTATAAGAGCACAGCTCGCGACCTTCGTGCCTCCCCTGGGTCAGTAACGTTGGTTTCCACACTTCATTGTTGCACATCAATTTACTGCTCTTTCCTTTGTTTTCTAGCACATTTGTTCCACTTACTCGGTCACCGGTTAATCGCGGTCTGCTTATCTCAAGGAGTGTCTTTACTTCCAATACTAGGTAAAGCACTATCTGGCTGCTGCTGTTCTTGTTCTTTGTCCTCCAGTTCATTTCCTTGGGCGACCGAGTCTGTCTTTAACCTAGGAACTGCTTCATGCAACCTTGTTTCCAGTGAAGGCATTTCCATTTTGACAACGCCTTTCTGAAAATGGGCTGTTTCCCGCACTGATACAGAATATTCTTTTTTAACCTGAACAGTTTTGGTTTGGCTGACAGTTTGCGCTTGGCTAAATGCTGCTTCTTGACTTGAAAAGCCTTCACTGAGTTCAGAATTAAACGTTCTTGAGATTTGGTTCCACGAGCCAAATTGTGAAAATTGGCTCCTCTCAATAACACCACCTTTTCCTAGCATTTCAGTGGGAAACGGAGCTGCAGAAGAGATTGATTCTGAGTCACATGCAAGTATACTTTTTTTACTTGAATTTACCCACGAACCAGTTCTGGGCTCAAACTTGGCGAGAAGATCAGCGTTGGTAGCGTATGTTTGGGATTCGCTTGATTCATACTGCGAGGTAGAGGATCGTTGGTTGAATTCAACTGAAGCGGTTGGTTTGAGGCCGAAATTGTTACCTTTAGAGGGGCTTCCTACTGACAATGCGGAAACGCAAAGGTCTGCTCCTGGATGAAAGTCTAGAGCTTCCTCTTTATTCTGTGTGTCCTCATCGTCTATTTTGATCTTTGAGTGTGCTCTCTTGTGTTGTGTACCATTCGACCCTATCTGTTGTGTCCCCTTGAATTGTGTCCTCTTCCCTTGTCTTCTCTTGGGTTGTTTCCCCTTGCGGTGTGTCCCCTTGAAAAATGCCCTCTTGACTTGTGTCCCTATGTGTTGTGATCTGAGGCATTGTGTTCTTTTGGGCTGTGTCCCTTTCTGGTATGTCCCATTGTAATGTGTCCCCTGGTACTTTGTCCCCATGTGTTGTCTCCTCTTGGATTGTGTTCTCTTGTGTTGGGTTCTCTTGGGCTGTGTCCTCTTGTAATGCGTCCCCTGGAACTGTGTCCTCTTGGTTTGTGCCCTCTTGTGTTGGGTTCTCTTGGGCCGTGTCCTCTTGTAATGCGTCCCCTGGAACTGTGTCGTCTTGGTCTGTGCCCTCTTGTGTTGGGTTCTCTTGGGCTGTGTCCTCTTGTAACGCTTCCCCTTCAACTGTGTCCTCTTGGATTGTGCCCTCTTGTGTTGGGTTCTCTTGGGCTGTGTCCTCTTGTAATGCGTCCCCTGGCACTGTGTTCTCTTGGTTTGTGCCCTCTTGTGTTGGGTTCTCTTGGGCTGTGTCCTCCTGTAACGCGTCCTCTTGTAACGCGTCCTCTTGTAACGCGTCCTCTTGTAACGCGTCCCCTTGGATTGTGCCCTCTTGTGATGGGTTCTCTTGGGCTGTGTCCTCTTGTAATGCGTCCCCTAGAACTGTGTCCTCTTGGTTTGTGCCCTCTTGTGTTGCGATCTCTTGGGCTGTGTCCTCTTGTAATGCGTCCCCTGGAACTGTGTCCTCTTGGTTTGTACCCTCTTGTGTTGGGTTCTCTTGGGCTGTGTCCTCTTGTAATGCGTCCCCTGGGACTGTGTCCCTATGTGTTGTGTCCCCTTGGATTGAGTTCTCGTCTGTTGTCGTCTCTTTGGCTGTGTCCCCTTGCAGAGTGTCCACTTGAATAATGCTCTCTTGACTTGTGTCCGTATGTGTTGTGTCCTCAGGCATTGTGTTCTTTTGGGCTGTGTCCCTTTGTTGTATATCTCCTTGTAATGCGTCCCCTGGTAATGTGTCCTCTTGGTTTGTGCCCTCTTGTGTTGAGTTCTCTTGGGCTGTGTCCTCTTGTATTGCGTCCCCTAGAACTGTGTCCTCTTGGTTTGTGCCCTCTTGTGTTGCGATCTCTTGGGCTGTGTCCTCTTGTAATGCGTCCCCTGGAACTGTGTCCTCTTGGTTTGTACCCTCTTGTGTTGGGTTCTCTTGGGCTGTGTCCTCTTGTAATGCGTCCCCTGGGACTGTGTCCCTATGTGTTGTGTCCCCTTGGATTGAGTTCTCGTCTGTTGTCGTCTCTTTGGCTGTGTCCCCTTGCAGAGTGTCCACTTGAATAATGCTCTCTTGACTTATGTCCGTATGTGTTGTGTCCTCAGGCATTGTGTTCTTTTGGGCTGTGTCCCTTTGTTGTATATCTCCTTGTAATGCGTCCCCTGGTAATGTGTCCTCTTGGTTTGTGCCCTCTTGTGTTGAGTTCTCTTGGGCTGTGTCCTCTTGTATTGCGTCCCCTGGAACTGTGTCCTCTTGTAATGCGTCCCCTTGAACTGTGTCCTCTTGTATTGCACCCTCTTGTGATGGGTTCTCTTGGGCTGTGTCCTCTTGTAATGCGTTCCCTGGAACTGTGTCCTCTTGGTTTGTGCCCTCTTGTGCTGGGTTTTCTTGGGCTGGGTTCTCTTGGGCTGTGCCCTCTTGTAATGCATCTCCTGGGACCGTGTCCTCTTGGTTTGTGCCCTCTTGTGCTGGGTTCTCTTGGGCTGGGTTGCCTTGTGCTGGGTTCTCTTGGGCTGGGTTCCCTTGGGCTGTGTCCTCTTGTGCTGGGTTCTCTTGGGCTGTGCCGTCTTGTAATGTGTCCCCTGGAACTGTGTCCTCTTGGATTGTGCGCTCTTGTGTTGGGTTTTCTTGGGCTGTGTCCTCTTGTAATGCGTCCCCTGCAACTGTGTCCTCTTTGATTGTGCGCTCTTGTGTTGGTTTCTCTTGGGCTGTGTCCTCTTGTAATGCGTCCCCTGTAACTGTGTCCTCTTGGTTTGTGCCCTCTTGTGTTGGGTTCTCTTGGGCTGTGTCCTCTCGTAATGCGTCCCCTGGAACTGTGTCCTCTTGGATTGTGCCCTTTTGTGTTGGGTTCTCTTGGGCTGTGTCCTCTTGTAATGCGTCCCCTGGGACCGTGTCCCTATCTGTTGTGTCCCAAGAACCTGTTTCTGGTTTAAACTGCGCGAGAAGATCATCTGTCTCGTCGGTATTGATTTTGTTGTCTTGATTTTGGCTTGAACTGGATGCAGCCGTTGATGAGGTGGTGGCGGCTGGTTTCCTTCCGCTGCTATCGACTTCTTCAGAACCAGTAGACAAAGACCCTACAGTCTTTCCATCGGTGTCTTCGAGCTCACTTGTTCCTGCACCTTTCTCCTTGCTGGCCTTCGGTTTTTGTTGTTCTAACATCACCAGGCACTCGTCAAATTTCTCTTTAAACGCTTTCGCCATTTCCTCTGTCTTAAACCTTACAGCAAGTTGTTCAGCCCTGCTTTCCTCTTCAGAGAAATCTGCCATTGTGCTCCACACCCATGACCTATCAGATCCTGTATTCGGCTGCAGTTTCATGTCCACAGTTATCTGATGATTGGCACAAAGTTTCTTGATTTGATCACGACGCATCAGAACTCTCATCCGACCAGACTCCTTATTCCGCAGAAGCTTTATGTCCCCAACTCCTCTCTCTTTCCATTGCTTATTCTCCGCTACGAATCGATACAACTTTGCTCTGTGTGAGAACAGAACTTCCTCATCTTCTTCCCCGGTCTTTACCTCGATTTTATCTGGAAGGGGAATCACGGGTTCAAAATGTGGTCCGTCGGTGTCGTCACAGGTTGCACCTATCACCTCACCAGGACTCTGTGACGAAAACAGTTTAGAACCAGCACCATAGAACGCTGTCTGTTTTTCTGGTGTCTTTTTACTAAAAGGCGTAGAATCCAAGGATGCCGCTACGGACTGGAACGACAGTGAAGACACGCTTTCAGAGCCAAACAGAAATCCACTGACTTTGGGGGAATTTCCGCTTCCTTTAGCATTATCTTCTTGGTCCTTATCACTGCAACAAGATATTGCTTTCTATTAATTCCTCTTTAAAAGAAAGATGCCAAAAAGAAGTCTGAATGGCGCGATTCTAAAAGTCAGGCCTTTGAGAATGATCTAAGAAAGGGTAACCAAATAAATTTTCTGTTGTCCAAGGAATATGTCATGACGCACCCTTTAAGTGTTATAGACGCTATTTACACAAAACGCCTTTATGGAGAAAGTAGAGTTTGCAGAACGAAGCACTTACACGATTCTTAAACTTCAAAAATAACAAGAACAACTTTAAAATTACATAAATGAATTCGTACCACACTGTGAATAATTGTACAGTGTACATAGCTCTGTTATTCAGTTGCATTCAATTTTAATACAGAATCTTCATTATGAAACTAACCTTTCGTGATGAGATGCCACTTCCTCTTTGCTAGGGGTGGTATCTTGTATAGATACTGGCTTTTCGCCCAACTGCAGCCCAACAGAAGACTTCTCTGCATCGTGTTCAGAACTAATGCATTCTGGTGCTTGATCCACTGATGACGAAACTTCGTCGACTTGAATAGTCCTGTCCCCACCACCAACTGCCACTCGCTGGGGAAAGCCAAACGTGAATTTTGATTCAGAAGTTGTTGAGGGTGCCTGGCTGCTTACCCCAAAGGAAAAGATCGGTTCCTGCTCTTTTTTATCACTGTTCGTAGGGATAACAAATGTAAAAGTAGGGTCGGAAGGTATCGATCTTGCTCCGACCACAAATACAGTCTTTCTACTTGCATGATCAGCTCCAGTTGGTTTTGCCCCTGGTTTGGGGGTTTCACAAGCAACACATTGCGTCTTATCGCTGTCATTTCTTATCATACACATTCCACATTCCCAAGAGCCTGTTTTGGGTTGAAACTTGGCGAAAAGGTCATCTGTTTCGTCCTCCTTGGTTGCGGTCTCAAGAGTTTGGCTTGAACTAGATGCAGGGGTTGTTGCCGTTTTAGATGTCGGTTTCTTGCCGTTCCTATCGGCTTCTCTTGAACTAGTAGATGAAGATACTGCCCCCCCAAAAAATGCAGTCTTTCCATTAGGGTCTTCAGCCTGACTTGGTTCTGCACCTAATTTGTTAGTTCCGCAAGCGGCACCTTGCATCTTACTACTGTCATTCTGTATCATGCAGGTATCACGTTCCCACGAACCCATGTGGGGCTTAAACCCCACAACAGGATAATTCTCATATTCTTTGGCTTTTTCCTTGCTGGCAATCGGTTTTTGTTGTTCTAACATCACCAGGCACTCGTCAAATTTCTCTTTAAACGCTTTCGCCATTTCCTCTGTCTTAAACCTTACAGCAAGTTGTTCAGCCCTGCTTTCCTCTTCAGAGAAATCTGCCATTGTGCTCCACACCCATGACCTATCAGATCCTGTATTCGGCTGCAGTTTCATGTCCACAGTTATCTGATGATTGGCACAAAGTTTCTTGATTTGATCACGACGCATCAGAACTCTCATCCGACCAGACTCCTTATTCCGCAGAAGCTTTATGTCCCCAACTCCTCTCTCTTTCCATTGCTTATTCTCCGCTACGAATCGATACAACTTTGCTCTGTGTGAGAACAGAACTTCCTCATCTTCTTCCCCGGTCTTTATCTCGATTTTATCTGGAAGAGGAATCACGGGTTCAAAATGCGGTTCGTCGGTGTCACCATCCTCCTCTCCAGGGCTTTGTGAAGCAAACAATCGGGAACCAGCCCCAGCAAATCCTGGAGACTTCTCTGACGATTTCAAGTTAAACGGACTGCTACCCAGAGATGATTTAGCCACAGATTGGAACGACAGAGCGGCCACGCTTGGAGAGCCAAAAAGGAAGGTGGCCTTGCTTGGAGTTTGGGACGGCTGTGATGCAACACTGGCTGATGTCTGGTCTACATCACTAAGGAAACAAAGTTCTATATTAGCAAAGGGGGTTCTGTACAAAATTTCACGTGACAAGTGAGCCGTCGCAATGACAATGTGGAAAAAAAACTAAAAATCGATGGAATTAGCAATTACGCTCTTACCTCTTGACCTTCGGCGACTCATTTTGGCTTGCCTCCAGCGACTGAGATTCGTACGCAAAGAAGTTTTCCGGAAGATGCAATCTAACTGCTTTCTCCTTCTGTTCCTGCGAAGTGTCTTGTTCAAACGTAACTAAAACATCTTCACTTGTCTCGCCCGATGCTTGGTGCAACGTTTTGGAGCTTGCTTCAGCTTTAGAGCTTTCAGTTGAGGTGGGATAAGTCTGGATGACTTTATCAAACACCTTCTTAAACTCTGTGGCAATCTCTTTTGTTCGAAACCTTGCTGCCAATGTCTCTGCATTTGGTTCTTCCCCAGAAAAGTCTGCAAGAGTATTCCAGAGCCAAGCTTTCTCAGAGTTAGGGAATGGCTTAAGCTGCATTTCATTTGATAGAGAATGATTGGCACAGAGTTTGAAAACATGTTCTCGGCGCATTAACACACGATATTTCCCAGACTTCGCGTGATAAAGTATTTTGAGATCACCAACACCACGTTCTTTCCACTGTGATGTGTCGTTATCATATCTAAAAAGTTTGCAACGATCACAGAACAGTACGTTTTCATCTTCTTCCCCAGTCAGACGTTCAATCTTTTCAGGTAATGGTATGAGTGGTTCAAAATATGGACCATCTTCTTCTCCACGAACAGGGCTTTCAGGTGAGAGGGGTGAAGCGGGTGAAGGTGGGGATTTGGGCTTGCGTAACGGTGAGCCTGGTGATACCTGCAGATTGAAGGTGAACTTCGCGGGAGTGTTTGAACCAAACGGAAAGCCCGTCTCTGTGATAGCACTGAGGGCGGGAGTCACCGACTTCTCTTTCGGCATCTGCTGCGTGCTTGGGGATGAGATTTTACTTGGTGATAAGACCTCATCTTCTGTTTTGTCTTCGCATGACTCACCATCACCGCGTCCGATAGTGAAAAGGGGCGCACTCTTGAACAGGGCCGAGAACGTTGTTCCTTCAGACACTGCGCCAACATAACTTGAGTCAGGTTCAATCCCTTCCAAAGTCTTTGGTTTAATATCCACAGTGCTTGCAGTTTCTTCCACTTTCGACTGAGATTTTGATGTCGGATTTGGTGAGCCACATGCTTCACAGGTTGCATTAACCGCTTTATTTTGTACATAACACATTTCACAAGCCCAAGAACCAGGAGAGCGAACAAATGCTGAAACAAAGTGTTTGTATAGAACGCACTTTTCTTCTGCTTGGTCTGGAACTTCGTCTTTCTTAGGAGAAACTCCCGCAGAGGCAGAATCCCTCAGCTTCTCAAACACTTCTTTAAACTTAGCTGCAGTTTCAGGTGTCTTGAATTTAATTGCCAGTTGCTCCGGCTTAGACTCGTCTTCAGCATAATCTGCGGGAGTGTACCACACCCACGATCGATCAGATCCAACATTCGGTTTAAGTTCCATACCAGGTGTGATGTTATGGTTTGCACAGACTTTTTTAATTTGTTCCCTTCGCATCAACACCCTTCCTTGACCTGACGAGGGATGACGTAATAGCTTTATATCTCCAATTCCTCTCTCTTTCCACTGACTTGTCTCTTTATCGAAACGGTACAACTTTGCTCTCCCATTGAACAAAACATCTAGGCCTTCCTCACCTGTGACAACTTGGACTTCGTCAGGAAGAGGTATGACTGGCTCAAAGTGAAGGTTATCGGCATCTCTGTCTCCGCTATCTTCACTAAAGAGCTGCGCACCAGCTCCGTAAAACGGTGTGGAGTTGCTCGTCTTCTGAGAGAAACTGGTCCCATCCTGCGGTCTTACGGATGAAAAACTCAGTTGACTAAAATCTGAAAATTGTCCAAATACATGATCAGCTTCAGTAGCAGCCTTCGGCACTCCAGCAAAGGTAAGGATAGAATTACTGCTCCCCTTTTCTTCCTGAGCTTTGACCTTCGGCTTTGCCTCATCAGGTGCCGCCTTCACGATTCCACGACAACCCGGAAAAACGTCACCTTTGGTGTAGTTGAAGAAATTAATCGGTAGCATTAGGTTAGCGGCTTTCTCGCGTTCGCTTCTCGATGGACGAATTTCATAGACGATGACGCAGTCTTCATCTTGTTGCTTTTTTACCGACCTCAAAGGACTGCGGGCTGTCAAAAATCGCCTACCGGCAATCTGGCTGGGTAGAGGAACGGGTCCTGATTTTCCTACTCCGGAGGAGTGGAAAGTAACAGGCCTTGTTGGTGGGCTTACAGCTGGCTGATTCTGTACAGCAAAAAGTGTCCTTTGGACATCGTGTGTAGGTGCCTTTTGCATTGTCGACTCAATTTCTTCCTCGATTTCTCCCAAATTATCCTCAGTTTCACCGGAGGAATAGCTGGAAGTTTCTTCCGAGGAACCCTCACTTTCGTCACTATTTCCTGTATCCGTTATTTGGTTCTCGTAACTATCACTATCATACTCCTCAACAATAACTGTTGAAACTGGCTTCGTGTCCTTGGGAAGAGATGTCCTTTTACTTGTAGGTGTTGGTTCGTCTACTACGTAAGGTGTGAAGTCGTATCCTTTTGGCTCCGGCGCCGCCTGATTAATCACGTTTGCCTGTGTTTGTCCAAGGACGAGTTGTCGAAGGAGTGTGCTACTCGGAAAATCAAAAGATGGATTTGTATTTGGACTGACTTGCTGTTGAGGTTGAGGCACACCAAACGAAACACCTCCTTGGGAAAAACTTGCAGCTGAAGGAGATTGGGATGATGTTACCGTTATCTGCTGACTACCAAGAGATGGAGATGCTGCAGAGGCCGCAGTTGTTCCTGGCCGCCAGAAATTAGAGTATGCTGTCCAATGGGCCGCTCCACCCAAAGGAGGGATCTCCTCAAGATGGCCAAACTGAAATGTACCAGTTGGCTTGTCCCAAAACGACTTCTGTTCAGAGATTCCTGGCTGAAACAACAGGCTCGAGGAAAATGAAGACGGAGGCGAAGGTTTGGGTGTAGCATCTTGTGCAACTAGTTTTTCACCTTCACATTTCTCGCAGATGAAAGGTTCGGTTTGTGTACCACTCGTAGAAACGTCTGATGAATCAAGACTAAACACCGGGGACTTGCCACTGCCAAGCACTCCAAACGACACGGGTGTACTTTTTTCTACAGAACCACCGAACACAGAAGGTGACTTCTGGGTTGGCGCAGGCTGGGCAGCGATAGTTGAAGACGTTTGTGGCAATAACGAGAAATGCGATGCGGAATTCAGATTTGAAGAGCTAAAGGGAAAGCTTGTTGAACTCACCCCAGTGGTGGAGGTTGCGAGTTTGAACGACGGGAAAGCAACTTGTTGGGTACTTGGGGTCACAGATGTTGGTAAAACTCCAGTACTTAGGACTGTAGACTCAGACACAGATGAGCCAGGGTCAAGAAAGGTAAAGGTTGAAGTGGTCACCTCTGTAGATTGTTTCTGCTTTTCCCTATCGACTGTTCCAAACGAGAGTTGAACGTTTGAAGAGGCGGTGGCCGGCGGACCGGGATAAACCAATGTTGAAATACTTGGGGGAGTTCCGAAGGAAAATAAAGGGAGCGGTTGGTTTGATAACGAGAAGCCAGACTTGGGCACTACTGGTAAGCTGCTAGCCATCACTTCCTCAGACAAATTCACTGCACCGCAGGCAGCGCACACTGATGTGAGCTCCTCATTCGATATCAAACAAACAGAACATGACCAGGTGCCTGGTTTAGGAGCAAATTTATCCATAAAGCCTGCGTCTCCTTGACCGTTTCTTGATCCGTTTTCCAGGGAAACAGGAGATTCACTCTTCAATGTGTTTTGGCATTTCTCAAAGATCTCCTTAAACTGCCACGCATCTTCTTGGGTTTTAAATTTAACTGCCAACTGCTCTGGCTGTGAGACGCAATCAGACAGATCAGCAAAAGTATTCCAAATCCAAGAATTCGCTGTCCCTTTCTTCCCCTCCAATTTCATGTCAACGGTAATGAAGTGGTTTGCACATATTTTATGAACAACATCGCGCCTCATTAAGATCCTGAACCTTCGTTTGTATGAATTGTGCAGGATTTTTATTGTCCCAAGACCGCGTTCTTTCCACGCTGAAACGTTCTTGTCAAAACGATACAACTTCGCTCTGCTACTGAACATCACCTCTTCATTCTCCTCTCCAGTGAAGATCTCAATTTTTTCTGGGAGGGGTATAAGGGGCTCAAAATGGATTTCTTCACCATACGATGTAGACGAGTCAAGCCTTTCCCTCCGAGGGGACACTGGCGATAAGATGTCTTCATGTTTCTCCTTGGCACGTGCTTCAGGACTGTTGCTACTGCTTAAGCCAGAAAAGAAGCTTGCGTCCAACTTTAAAGGTCCTTTTACGCTCGACAGCAAATTGGTTCGTGGACCTTTTATTACGGAGGCTTGTTTTGCTGCAACTGGTGTGGATTCGAATATTGGTTTATTCTCTTCCCTGGAACTTTGGTCTGACAAAGTTGCGGCGATCCCACCTGAGTAACCCAAATAAGCCTTCTGCAGTTTGCTTAATTGTTCCTGCAGAAAGACAAGATCAGCAAGACAAAATCAGTCGGATAAACATTGAAGCGAGAGTGTTCTTGAGACTATTCCATTAATAAGGTTTCTTTCTAGGTTTGATAGTTACAATTCTTAAATTGCCTCTCGTTAAGATCTAAAGTAGACGGATTTACTACTGTCCATGACTGATTGAAACTGTTCTCTAACTGCCCTTGAAATGTTTACAATAACCAACCACTTTTAAAGTCCTAACAACACTAGGCAAATCCTTAATTACATTGACTACTGGGAACCTAAATTCAAACCATGAACGCAAACGTTTTCCTTTAAGTAAAAACCAAGGGAAAAACTTGTCGAACCTGAAGAGAGCTAATTTGATCACTCATGGAGGCCATGGTCTCATCTCTGATGGCCATTTGCTCTTGAAGGTAACCATTATTGAGGGTCACTTCACTGAGTTTTGCAATAAGGTCTTTCGTACTAGAGTCTTGGGGCTGTTAGGAGAAAACAAGAAAAACACACATAAAACAACATTCCTAGCACGCTGTGGCTCAAACAGAGTATACTTGGTACATGTAAACATAGACACAAAAAACCTAAATAGACAACCAGCAAAAGTGACTTGAAGTTGTCAAAAGACATTGTTGCTCTCAAGCAGTGATCCTGTTTTAGATCAAAACCGAAACCAATAAACCATCTCATTACCGCCCTTACTTTTTCTTCCCAAAAGTTGTCTTCAGATTCCTGTACGTCTGACACATACGAACTGCGGCTTTCAGGATCGGAGAGTTGACGAAAATGATGACCTGATTTAAGCACGGATAAATAAGCAAGATCGTTAGATTTGAACAGTTTTGAAAGTGGGAACCTCAAAAATGTTGGGCTGCATTGCTGAATCGACTGAGAAGGTTCAGCTGTCTTTATACTTACAAACTATTACCAATGAAAGAACTTCCACTATGCACAAAATCTTACAGGCTATGGCAAGTTCTTCAGAACACGTCGTAGCACGAAATCCAGGTTTTCAAGCTGGCAGGTTCATCTGACTATAGACAGGAAGACGGCTAAATACCTAAGTCAATCCAAAGATTTCCTAATCTTTATACTTACTCCCAAAACATCTTTTTCCATCCATGAGAGAAGCACCCTTAAACAAAGTGGTACACAGCAAGTTTTAATTTGTGCCTGTTGCTATTACCTGCTGGTAAATGTTCCTGTGTGACCCCAGATTTGATCATGGCTTCTATCTCATTTAGTTCATCCATCACTGCCCGTCTTCTCTCCACCTTTAGAACAAAATGCAAACTGCAAGCTTTACTACCATATAGTTCAGGAGCAAGGAAAAACCTAAAATTTTAAGCTGACAAGTGAGCAAGCATAGCTTAAACCGTGTTAAAGTTCAACCTACATCAAAAGAGTCGGTCATCTTTAAGTAAAACAGTAGAAGTTCGCGAGCTTTTTTCAGGTTCTGGTAATATTCCTGAGCAGGTCCTGCACATTCAGGGTCTGTATCTTCTGTGGCTGCACGAGCTTCAACTTGAGCAAGATACTTATAAATCTGAAAACACAAGCATCAGAATGTACTAAGGGCATAACATGTCAACAGCTGGCCCTTTGAGAAACTACTGAACAGTACTGTACTGTGGTACTGTTTGTTTTACTATACAGTGTGGTTCCAACTTTTTCCTCTGTGGATCAAACCATGCAGTGTGACCATTCTTTGGAAAGCTACTGAACAGTACTGTACTGTGGTACTGTTTGTTTTACTATACAGTGTGGTTCTAACTTTTTCATCTGTGGATGAAGCCATGCAGTGTGACCATTCTTTGGAAAGCTACTGAACAGTACTGTACTGTGGTACTGTTTGTTTTACTATACAGTGTGGTTCTAACTTTTTCATCTGTAGATCAAACCATGCAGAATGCCCATTCTTTAGAAAGCTACTGAACAGTACTGTTCTGTGGTACAGTTTGTTTTTCCAAAAAAATGCCGGTCTAGCTACTGAACAGTACTTTAATGTGGTACTCTCTATTTTACGTATTGGCAATTTTCCAGTATCCCCATCATACCTGTGCGAGGTTATATACTCCTGGTGGAGTTTTAACCTGTTCAAACAGTTCCATAGCTTCCTCTAGTCTCCCTTCATTCATTGCGGCACCTCCTAACGCAGTGCGTGCAGACTGCAAGTATGACGTTACTTCCGATTCCTGATAACGACACAACAAATTTCACATCCACCGTAAGAGTAAGTTACTTATTGTATCTCTCAGTGAGTACATGTGCTTTAAGAGATAACGCTGGATTACAAATTCTCTTAAGAGGTCTCCACACGTTTTTATACAGCACCAGTAAGGCGAATGTGTAAGAATATCAACATAGATCAATGTTGGCATAGTGACCATTCTTTGTAAAGTACTGTACTGTGGTACTGTTTGTTTTACTATACAGTGTGGTTCTAACTTTTTCATCTGTGGATCAAACCATGCAGTGTGACCATTCTTTGTCAAACTACTGAATAGTACTGTACTGTGGTACTGTTTGTTTTACTATACAGTGAGGTTCTAACTTTTTCATCTGTGGATCAAACCATGCAGTGTGACCATTCCTTGTGAAGCTACTGAATAGTACTGTACTGTGGTACTGTTTGTTTTACTGTACACTGTGGTTCTAACGTCTTTTAATCAATTGGATCAATCAATGGCGTGTGACCATTTGTTTGAAAACTAGAGTGCTGTGTTAAGTTTAGCTTTGCTTTTACGTATAATGCAAGATAAACCAAGGAGGAAAGAAAGATAGCAACAATGTGCAATTCACCTTTATAGCGCGGTTTAGTACACTTCGCGTGGCGTACATGAACACTTACTTGGCACACCTTAAAGTGAGGTAAGCCTCAAGAGTATGGTCTGAGTTACCTAGCTTTCTTTAAAAGCTACTGAACAGTGCTCACCTGAAGAGTATTGAACAACTGCGGAAACAGCGGTCTGTCACAGTGTGGAATGCTCTCGTCTCTGATGTACAAAATAATATTGTAACAACATTATGGACCCTTCTCTAAATACCCGCTTATAAAGTGCGATAAAACGAGACCGATATGATGCAAGCAAAGACTCGACCCTCCCCCCCCCCCAAAAAAAAAAAAAACTTCGGGGGAAGGTAGTGAGGTGGGGGGGGGGGCGAATTGCGTCCACCACAGAAAACCAGCAAATTCAGGTAATTTCCTGTGTAATGCACAGGACACCCAACACATACACAGGACACCTCAATAAGGTGAGGGTTTGCGTTTTCCTGCGTTCGGCGTTCTCCTGCGTTGAACGCAAACCCAGCTGCGTCACGCAAGTTAACTATGATTACAAATCAATGATTAAAAAATACTGCTACTGAATCAATCAATTTGCAATGGTAATAGGACTGAGTGGAGTCCAATTCGGTCTGTAATCATACAAAATCGGACGACCGCGTAGCGAGAGTCCGATTTGTTTAATCACGAGTATGATTGCAGACCGAATTGGATAACCTTCTTTTTTAATCAAAACGCAGGAAATTCCAAGATTTTTTTGCTAGCAGTGAAAACGCGCGTGATGGCGCGTACTGTCCAATAGCCCATTTCCGAGTTGCTACATGCCTCAGTTTCATAGCGAGTCCAGGTGCAAGACCATTCAAATGGAAATGATAGAGTATTCTTATGCAAATTAAACTCATTTCCATTTGAATGGTCTTGCACCTGGACTCGCTATGAAACTGAGGCATGTAGCAACTCGGAAATGGGCTATTACTTAGGCATGACGTGTACTATCCTATTTAACTGTCCTATTAAAGCTAAAATCAGGGCAGTTGATAACCAATCAGATTTGAGGATTTTGTTAAGGTTATGATTAGAAAAATTAATGTCACAGCCGATTACTCACTTTTCTAGCATCTCCAGAATTACAAGAGCTTTTTGCCAGTAATTCACACTCCATCTCTCCAGACTCTGCAAAACAATGGCAGAATGTTGTCAAAGAAAATAGGAAAAACTTTTCTTGAACCACCAGTGTGAAATTATCATTCTTCTATGGTTTACATATGAATTTTCATATATTCAAATTCATTTCTTCATCATATGTTACAAACTCACAAATTGACTAGCTCCCAGTTGGCTTGATAGCTCAGTTGGTTAGAACAGTGCTCCTGTATCACAAGGTCATGTGTTTGAATCCAGTCCAAGCCTGAATTTTTTTCAGGACTTATCTTCACAAGTGTTTTTAAAGTTGCATTCATATATGTGATGACATTTCACTTATTAATTCTATATATCTTACAGAGCTTAAAGGTAGCTGAATGTAGGTGTTTTAATGGTGGTTTACTGATTTATGTAAGGTTTTGTTGTTTGGTAGCTAATGAAGTGGGATTCAAAACAAAGTTATTGAGTGTCTGTCTCTGAGTTTTTTGTTTTGGAATTTGTCACTGTTTCTTCAAAATAATTATTGTAACATGTGACATGGAATTGCACCATCTGCAGTGAAAAGGAATTACCAGTTGTTTTAAACAACATTATTTACAGAAAGAGCTGTTTCTACTCCAAGTTACCTTCCAGTGTTCTTCATAATACCATGGATTTGGTCCACTGTTTCTAAGGAGAGAAGCCTACAAGAAAATGATTTGTCTAAATCTACTACAGATCACATTAACTATTTTTGCTTTAACTTTCAGTAGTAAGACATTGATGGGATCAATAAATAAGTTCATTTTTTTTGACCAGTTCAGCTAGTTGCTATCTGTTTACTACTATGTAAGCGTGTTTATAAGTTGGTTTTTAGGTTATTTTCAAATTTGACAGGAAAATCTCTGTCCTTTTTAGCTTAAGGGTTATTTGAAAAATTTGGCAGAAAAATCTCTGTACTTTTTTAGCTTACGGGTTATCAGAGATTTTCCTGAGTAGTGAGTTTATAAGTTGGTTTTTAGGTTATTTTCAAATTTGACAGGAAATCTCTGTCATTTTTTAGCTTATGGGTTATTTTCAAATTTGACAGGAAAATCTCTGTCCTTTTTAGCTTACGGGTTATTTTAATTGGTGGGTGCTTTAGTGTTTATAAGTTGATTTTTAGGTTATTTTCAAATTTGACAGGAAAATCTTGCCCTTTTTAGCTTAAATTTATAAGTGGGGTTTTTTCAGATCACAAAAAATTGATTTAAAGGATAGGTAATATTCATAAAGATTAGTTATGGACCCAAAAAAAAGTTTTGCGGAAAAGCCAGAAGAAAATGGCAAAATAATAAGAAGCTTAATAATAAAACAGTTAGTAAAAATTATCAAAGAAAAAGGTAAAAAATTACCAAAAAATGTGGTTATGAAAGAGTTGCGTAAAATTCCAGAAATTGATAAGTTTTTCGATAATAATCCAAGCCAATTACAAATTCCAATTCAAGAAATTGGGTTATTTCACGATCAACCACAAACACCAAGAACTCCACCAAGAAAAAGGAAACTAGCACCAACTTTTATAAAACCACAAAAAAAACCAATTCTTGATGAGCCGGTACCTGAAATTAATGTTCCAATTCTCAAACCAATAAATAAACAGCTTGAGGATTTAATCAATGAAAATATTATAAAACTTACTAATAGTAAAAAATCCCAACCAAAAAAGAAGGGTAAAAATTTTTCTGATAGTGTAAGAGATGAATTGAAGGAAAAAACTAAAAAGAAAAGAACAACAACCCTCAAAATATTTTCAATAAACCTAAATGAAGATGATCCCCTAATTCGAAATAACCCGAGAATAAATGAAAATATTATTAGAATTAGGAGGAATCTAAATAATGATTTGACAGAAACAATTTATAATGAGTTGGAACCTCAAATAGAAATGGGGGTAAGAATTGTTTTCAGTTTTTCTGCTTTGATTCAAAGAGGAAATGGAGAAATAGCTTATCATTTTCATACATTTAGAAGCGGAGGAACTTTTAATTCCCTTTCGGAAATAAAAAAATATATAGAGAGGTGTGAGGGTGAGAGATTGAGCTTAGAAGGAGATGCTTGGATGAGAGCATATTTACCCCCAGAAAAGAAGATTAATAAACCAGGTGTTAATGAGGGTGGAGTTGAGTTTAGAGAAGTACAAATAAAAGTTATTAATACCAGACAGCCTTTAGTTGGGTGCGGAAGATTACCCGATGAATTACGAAAGAAAAGATGTATTTATTCTGTAGATGATAAAGATGATAATCTCTGTGTATGGCGGTGTTTGGCTATTCTAATGAAAATTCTTGATGGCAAACAAAATCCTGAAAAGGACATAGAGAAAAAATCATTATATCTAGCTAGAACTTTTTATGGCAATAAAAAACTAAAAAAAGAAGATGTTAGATCAACAAAATTGGTTGATTTTGAGAAAATTTCAAAAACTTTTTCCATAAATATCCGGGTTTATGAGCAGAAAGATATATCAAATTTTAAAGTTTGGAAACTGGTGTTTGGGAAAAATAATTTCAAAGATGATTTGCCAAGTTTAAATTTAGGTCTTTATAATAATCATGGGTTTTTCATTAAGGATCTTGATCTTCTTGCTCAAAACTGGGTATGTCAAGGATGTAAACAAAAATTTACCAGACATGAAGATTTAAAAAGGCATTTTACCAATGAAACGTGCACAGGAGGAGAGACAAAAATAATATGCACGGGAGAAAAGATAAAACACATAATGAATGAATCTGACAAAGTTTTTTACGGGGGTAAAATAAATTTTAGTTATAAAGCATGTAGGTGGATAGAACACCAATCTAAAATTATGGGTAAACATATTCATCACGCGCTTTGTGGTCATGGTGGCGAAAGGTGTTATAGGGGTGAGGAGGGGAATGAGATTTTGTTTGACGGATACGAGCCTGTCACAAATACAGTTTTTGAGTTTTATGGTTGTAAATGGCATGGGTGCCCGTGTTCAGCAATCGACAAAATTAAATATAATGAAACTATTGAAAGAGAGAATATGATAAAAAGCTTGGGTTATAATGTAGTATCGGTTTGGGAGTGTGAAAATCCTGAATTACCCAAAATATGGTTCAAAAAGAAATTTAATCCATATCCCTATTTTATTGATTACGATTTTGAGGGATTATTACAAAAAGAAGATAAACAGATTACCGATGATTTAATTTTCACCCATACTCACATTCCAGTTAGTGTTGCACTAATCGATAATTTAACAAAAAAACCCGTTTTTCTTTGCAACCAAAATCCTGATCTCCTCATAAAAGAATTCGTTGAAAAATTGGAGGAAATAAGAAAAATTATAGTCGAAAAGGTTAGAGAAGAATATCCGCTTCCTGATCAAGATTCCTTACAAAAAAATGTCTTACAAAAATATGAAGAATGGTGTAATCAAGTACCTGTTTTTGGGTTTAATAGTGGAAAATATGATATCAATTTGGTTAAAAGGCATTTTATAAAACACATGACCGATAAAACAAAGGAGATTTTTATTGCAAAGAAACAGAATAGGTACATGTTTTTAACAACACCGAATTTCAAATTCTTGGATATAATGTCCTACCTTGCGCCTGGAGTTTCTTTTGATAAGTGGTGCAAAGCAAACAATTGTCAAGCCCAAAAACTTGTACTTCCTTATGAAAAATTGGACGGATATGATAAGCTTTCCTTAGTTGGACCCGTGAAACATGAAGATTTTTACTCTTCCTTGAAAAAGAAAAACATTTCCAAAGAAGAATATGAAGAATATTTGCTAGAATTCGAAAAGAGGGGTTGTGTTACAATGCTAGACTGGTTGAAAGAGTATAATTTGAATGATGTTATTCCCTTTCTAGAAGCCCTTGAAAAAACAAGGCGATTATATTATCCAGACGAAATTGATATATTAAAAGATGCCGTTTCCATCCCAGGCGTATCAATGAGGGCTGTTCTAAATAAATACCAAAAAATGAAGAAGAAAGGTGATCCTGAATTGTACGCCCCAGGACAATACTGTATTCATAGGTGCTGTAATAATGAGTTTTGCAAAAACTGCCAAAAGATAAGAAAAGATTGTAAAATATGCGACAAAAACAAGATTTATAAACTATTGAAAACGGGTATGGTTGGAGGGCCTAGTATTATATTTACACGCTATGCAGAAAAGGAAGAAACAAAGATTCGCTCTCATAAATATAAAAACCCGAAAAAATGTATGCGAATTGTTGGTTATGACGCAAATGGTTTATATCTATCCTGTTCTGGACAAGAAATGCCATGCGGAAAAGAAAAATGCATTGAGATTGAAAATACATCGGATCCTAAATTTATTAAGAAGATTTGCGAAGATATTCTTGACGGAAATCTTTTCGGATTTTGCCAAGTTGATATCCAGGTCCCCGTTCATCTAAAAGAAAAGTTTGAAGAATTTTCACCTCTATTTATTGTAGATGAAGTTCCTGAATATTTAGTACCAGAGCATATGAAAGAATATCAATTAGCGACAGGTAGAAAACATCTAAAAGCGAATAAAAAATTGCTTGGTGTTACCAAGGCAAAAAAGATATTTTTATATACGCCTATGATAAAATGGTATCTCAATCATGGCTTGGAGATTACCGCCATCCATAATATTTTAAAGTATGAATCGGGAAGGCCCTTTGGATTTTTTCCAAAAGAGGTGGCAGACGCAAGAAGAGATGGAGATATTGAGGTTTTATTGGAAAAACTAAGTAAAGCCTTTGATGAAAACAAGATTGACGATGTAGTAAAAATTACCAATGAATTAAACCAATTTCCCGATATATTTAAAGTTATTGAAGAAAATAAAGATATCAAAGTACTGATTGAAAAACTAAAACCAAAGTACAAAGGGTGTAAAGAATTAGCCGACACGAATAAACTTAGGGGAAATTCTTTCTATGGGAAAATGATAGAAGATAAAGAAAAACATAATATTACAAGGTATACTCAGGATGAGGAAGAGGTTGAAAAAGCCCTAAGATCTGCGTTCTTTGAGGATCTTAATGAAATAAATGACACATATGAAATAATAAAACGAAAAAGATTAATAAAAATAGACAGACCCTATCAATGCGGCATCGCGGTGTATCAGCTAGCAAAATTAAGAATGCTGGAATTCTATTACGATTTTCTAGATAAATACGTAGATAGAAAGGATTTTGAGCTGATTCAAATGGATACAGATTCAATGTACATGGCAATTTCAGCCGAAAATTTGGATAATATTATAAAACCCGAAATGAGAGAAGAATACTTTAGTGGCGGAAAAGAAAAATTCCTATCGACTTCTAAATATCATGACAAGACTCCGGGTTTGTTCAAAAATGAGTTTGATGGTATACGAATGATTGCAATTTCTTCAAAATGTTATTACGCGGAGGATGAGAAAGGAAAGGCAAAGTATAGCTGCAAAGGTACAATTCATAGACAAAACGAAATGAACTGGGATAGATACATGTCAGCTTTGAAAGGGTCAATTGATATGTCACAAAATACAGGTTTTAGAATCAATGATAACCAAATTGTGACATATACACAAATTAAAAAAGGATTGAATGCATATTATGATAAAAGATGGGTTTATGAGGATGGAATTCACACAAAACCATTATATTAGATCTTTTTCAAAACAGAATTAGGGGGTAATTCTGTATCATGCGGAATAACCTGTAATTCCTCACGCACAAAACCCCGCCTTGGTCCATCTTGCAAAAAGTATAAAACAGGTTGATTAGGAGAAATTCTACTTCCAGAAATATAATAAACTTTTATACTCCAAATAGGATCTGTGGCTCTTCTTCTTTCTCCGCCTTCAAGTTCACCGGGAGATAATAAATATCTAACCTTAACTTCAGTTGATAGTCTAACCTCATCAAGCCCAACCGCGCGTTGGTAATTTTTGGGTTCAATATCAACCTCTTTCATTTTTATAGCCTTATCAGGCTCTTTACCGGTTATTCTCATCATTGTATTATTCAAAGTTTTTAGAATAGCTGGTAATCTTTTCACCCATACTCTTGATCGATCATCACTGATCATTTCTTGCGCATATTGATGACTAAATAATCTTTCTCCTAATATTCTGTTTGCGTTTTCCACAAATGCTTGGGCTCTATGATTACCAGCCTCACTTCTTTGTATTCTCACATTATGGTAATTCATGAGTTTACTAACTTCACCCATAAATTCTTTTCCAGGATCAACCATTAATGTTTTTGGGTATTTCAATCTTCTAGAATATATTTTCTTAAAAGCTTCTGATATCTCTCGACTTTCTTTTGAGGTTAATGCTTCAGCATCTTTATATCTCGAGGCGATATCAACCACAACTAACGCATATTTATATGTTTTTCTTCTAACTTTATCATGTGGTAAAAATAATAAATCCGCTTGGTGAATCTGATTGGGTTTATCCACAGTCCAGTGCGGCCTAGGTATATATTTAGGCGCGGGTAGATAGATTTGCCATATTGCCTGTTTCTGCAACCATTGTTTTGCATCATTTTCACTTACTTTCGCTTTCTCGGCTAATTTAGGAATTGCAGAATATCCTTTCCAATATCCCCCAGTTGAATAATATATTTTTGTCATCATTTAAAAATAAACAAGTATCTTATAAATTGAAATGGTTGAGGAGGAAGAAGAAATAAAATTTACCGAATACCAAATCAACATTATGAAAAAAATTATTAGGAAAAAAATTCTATATATGGAAGACGGCGATCAAATTTTTAATATTATGATTTTAATTCCCAAGGCGAGAGAAGGTTTATTAAAACATATTTCCAAGTTAGAAAATAGGACAACACAGGTTTAAAGGTTAACCAAAGTATCTTATAAATTACAATGACGTCTGAAAAAATTAACCCAAATAGAATTCCAAAAGAACCATTTGGCTTGAAAGCAGAATCAACACTGAATCGAATTACTCTAAACCCATCCACAGCCAGTCCTGGAGAAACATTATACATAAATATTCCAAAACTCGCCGAGAATTTGGTGATTGTGCCCGGAAGCGTATCTCTTCTATTTGATTTAGATGTTGAGGGCCATGCGAATAACACAGTTGTGAATAATGTGGGTCGTAATCTTGTAACCAGACTGAAAGTTCTTTTTGGAGGAGAAACATTGCAAGATACTCAAAGATATGATTTATTTCAAACATATCATGATTTATTCTTAACTGAAGAAGAGCGCGAAGACAGATTAAAACAAGGTATTTCTTCGTTAAATATTAGAAAACTTAGAACAAAATCTGGAGATGCAAAAACGCAAGATGTAAAAGAAGTTGCTCTCGCTAATGTTCATGGTTCAAAGTACAGAATACCAATAAATCATCCTATTCTAAACGATCATGGTGTTTTTTATCCGAAAGCGTTGGAAAATCATCTTATATTTGAGCTTACACTCTCCCCGATCAATAATATTCTTATTTATTCTGATACAACTAAAGCACCATCATATTCGATCAAAAACTTAGAGTTAGAATATTCTTCAATTTCTAGCGAATACTTAGCCCGCGAGGCCCAAGCGGCTTATCAAGTCGGTAAAGGATTCTTTTATGAAAATATTACCTTGCACAAAACTTTTACATTTTCCATTGGTGGTGATGGCGTTATTAATCAACATATTAATTTACCGAGAAGATCAATGACAGGAATATTGTTTTTGTTTTTATCACCTCAAGCCGCAGGAGCAAGGGATTCTGAAAATTTTTATAATCCAGGTATATCTTCCGTTGAAATTGATGTTGATGGTGTTCCAAATAGAATATACTCTAGGGGAATGATTCCTTCCGATCTTTGGGAATCCGTGAAAAAAAGATTTCATCGAGATGATGGTTTACAAATTTCATTGAAAGAAAAAGAATTTTACGCGGATAAGTTTGCTCTTTGGGTTGATACTAGAACTCATCCAGATAATGGTATTCATGGTGGAGGACTTGCTCTAAATAATACGCATGATGGTGTAAAAGTAGAAATTAAAAGGAAACAAAGCGGATCCGGAACAATAACTTGTCATATGTTTGTCGTTGCGGACGCAATGATGGAAATTATGAATTCAAGTTTGAGATCAATTAAGTACTGACCGTCTAAAAAAATAATGTTATGATACAAAAAATCATGGAAGATTTACGAGATAAAATACCATTCCATTGTATTATAACAGGACCTACAAATTGCGGAAAAACAAAGTACTTAATTGAACAGCTCCGAGGTCCATTCCGGAAAGTTTTTGAATATATTGTGTTAATTTGCCCAACCTATTCTAAAAATAAAACTTATCATAATTTTGCTCGAGGAGATAAACATTTCTATGTATTATCACCAGATGCAAGTAATTCAGATGAGATAAATGAATTGTTAAATGATTGCCAAACTTTGTTTTCCGGAACAAATACATTAATAGTTTTGGATGATTGCGCCGTTTCCACCGATCTGAAGAAAAGATCTAATAAATTTATAGATTTGGCATTCTCTGGAAGGCACCACGGATTATCAATGTGGGTTCTAACTCAGCAATTAACTTCAATAGCAAAACCATTCCGGGAAAATGTTGCCTGCGTTGTTACTTTTCATAATCCTTCCCAGAAAGGCATGAAAATGTTTTTTGAAGATTACGGAGGAGATATGGATTATGAATTAGGAAAAAAATTTGTTCAACTCCTGAAAACGGAAAAATATTCTAGGTTATGTTTGAGTTTGCGATATCCATTTAATTGCTATTTAGAGATTCCCGAAGTGATTTAACAAAAGATGGCTAATATTGGAGATTACATTGACCAACCAACAGAAAAAACTGAGGCAAAGGATAATGAAGAACTTGAAATAAAACAAGAATCACTTGCCATTCTCGCGGCCTTGGGAACAACAAAAGAATATTTGGGGGCTGAAATGAGTCTGGGTGATATAAAGAAATTATCTGCAAAAGATGTTGAAAAGTATTTTAATCGTTACCAAGCAGTAATGGGAAAGAAAATTAATGGTGGATTAGTAGATTCTTCCCTGCAATTAGTTTCCAAACTTATTTCATATTTAGTTCCAGTTGATGATATAGAATCTCTTTGCAATGATTTGAAGAATGATGATTTGGTAAATCGTGAATTAACAAACATTGTTGGGTTATTAGCATTGAAAGCAGGAAGATTGGCAGCACTTGCTAGCGGTCTATTTCAAGTAGTTAAACACGTTAAATTCAACAAAAATCAGCAATTTTCAAGAGAAGAACCAGCAAAATCTAACACAACTGATCAGGAAACTAAGCAATCTGCTGAAGGTGTTGATACAGTATATTAAACAGATCTAAAAACTTATTTGTAGCATCTAAATAACAATGTCTGAACAAACTGAACAAAGTGCAGGAGGAGATGCGGAGCAAATTACAGCAGATCCCAAACCAGATACTAAAAAGAGGGAGAAAGATCCTAAAAAAGTAGCAGCTGGTAAGAAATTAGCTGAATATAATAAAAAAGCAAAAGAAGCATTAGCCAGGGAGATGAAACGTGAGACGCAAAACGATAATCAAGAAAAGACAAATAATGATTATAAATCGTGGCTTCCGGAGTTATCTTTTACTACTGTTTTATCCATTGTTGGATTGGGGTTTACAGCATTTGATCTTTTTATGAGATATAAGGAAAAAGCTAGGGTTGAATATTCAAGTAGGATAGCTGATTTATCGCAAGTTCCGCAACCTTCAAAAATTCCATTGTCCTCAAAATCTTTAGGAATGGAATAATTATAAATTATTTTTTACTACATAAAGTTATTTAAAAGTTTCTTACTGATGTAGTAAAAAATCATGTCAACCGAAAACAAACTTGTGAAAACTGTAACTGATTCAGCGGTACTTATCGGATTAGGAGCTGGGGTTGGTTATGTGGCTAAAAAGGTAATGAAAGAATCATTTTTGAGCGATCCATCCTCAAGTATTACAAATTATGCAAAATGGGTTGCAGTATTATCCGGAAGCATGTACCTAAAAACATATTTAGAGGAACAAAAGATTTTACCAAAATAAAATGGCAACATTAGCAATGATGGCGATAGGGGCGGTATTGAATGCGACAGCATTTACCGGAGGAAATTATCTTGCAAAATATTTATCCGGGCGCAATATTGATACAGAAAAAATACGACACGATAAAGCAATGGAAAAATATCAAAGAGATTACGCAGAATATCAGGAAAAAAGACAAAAAATGCTTGATTGGAAAATGAAGAAAAAAGATGAAAAATATCAGGCATCAAAAAATATTTCTACTACAAATCAGGCTTTTGAATTGTATGGCCAAATGCAAGAACCGAAATTCTCTGATTATTACAAACCAAACGATGACCAAAAGACTGGGGAAATGGTATATGTCGGAGCCGGAATGATGGGTTTGGGGTATGCGGTAAGTAAAATATTATAAATTATTATTTTGTTATGTAACCAGTAATTGGGTTATATAACATAAGGTATTGTAATTAGTTCTCCACTAAATCAAAACTCCTCCCGCGGGTTCGGGGGCTAAAATGTCTATATTCACTTTCACTTTCGCTTTCATCGTCATAACCAATATAGGAAGAAGCAGATTCTCCGTCAGAAATAATTACTTCGGGATTATATTTTCTGCGGGGAGCCAATCTTTTAATTTCTTTTTTCGTTTCGACAAGGGCATCATAAAGTTTTACCTGCAAAGAAATACACCTTCCAATAAATATTGATTCAATTTTGATAGAACACTCTGCGTAGCAACCTTTATTGATTAAATCTTGGGGATTTATTGTTCCATTGCAATCCTCACTTCTAATATCATAAAATTTTGTAAGAAATTCTCCTTGTTTGTACGAAATTAATTTGGGGTATAATGTTGGTCCCCTATCTGGAACTCTCTGCATATAAGGTTTGTTTTTTCCATCTTCAATTTTTTCCATTTTCCAATAGAGAGGATTTAAACCTCCCTTTAATCTGGTGAGATCAGATCTTTTCAACTCAAATCTATCAATTTCTTCTTTATTTTCTAAAATATGATCAATGCAACAATCTACTATTTCATTAAATTTTTCTATCCATTCTTCTTCTTCATCGGTAGGTCTATTTCCGCTCCATAAGCATAAAGGAAAAGAATAAGTTGAGAAACTTTCAGAAACTCCGAATGAATACAAGCGACCAGTTTTAATAACTAATTTTCCTTTAGTTTTATCTTCATTTCTTGAATAAATTTTAATTCGCTTAAATTCTACTTTTGGTTTGCTACCTGGAATTTCGCCCAAAATTGGTTTGGAAAAAATCATGCTTTCTTTTGGATTATAATTCTTAATATCTTCTATTAGTTTAGTATTTTCGTTCATCATTTTATTTCTTTTTATTTATTCCTCTTATCTTTTAAATCAATTTTGATTTTATTTCCGACTCAAGTTAGTCTAAAGATTTATTACTGATGAGTAAAAATCATGGCGGAAGAAATACCAATGGAAGATTTTTCAAGAGATAATGATGATGATAATTATGATTGGGATGATACAACTTTCCAAACCACAAACACATCTACATCCCTTGTACAAGATTATCCTGGTTATGATGATTATAACCAATCAAGAGACAGGGCTCAATGGGAAAAACCACCAGAAAGAATGAACCTGGGAGAAAGAGATGAAGATTATGATAGAATGAGAGAAGCTAGGCAAGAACTCAAACGATATTACCCAGATTACGAGCCAAATGAAAGCCCATTTAATGTTCGATTTGGAGAAAATAGTAGCATAGAAGGGCAATTAAGTACCGCAAGAAATAATGTTTGGCATACATTAGTTGATGAAAATGGGGTTCTTAATATAGAAAATTTACCAAAAACATTTAGAAAAGCTCTAGGTGCCGATTATGAAACAATGTTGGAAAAATATAATAATACCCAGTTAGAATTGCGAAAATCTATTGAAGTAAATAATGAATTAGATAATGCTTTGCAGGGATTGAAAGCAACAGCAGAAGTATATCCGCTGGAGATTGAACGATACGCGGAAAGAGAAAAAGAACTAAGGGAATTCATTGAGAGACAACAGGTACAAAAAGCAGAAAATAAAAGTCTTTTCGATCAAACCGTTAAACAGAATGTGGAATTAAAAATACAAGCGGAAAAACTTTTGGACGAAGTAAAATTATACAAAGAAGAAATAGATAAATATAAGAAGGGTAAATCAAATGAATCAAAATTAAAACAAAGCAATGAGCGATTAAAATCTGAGGTAGATAAATTAAAAGAACGACTTAGTAATAAAACAATTTCAAGTGAAGAACAATTATCAGATATTGAGGGTCGAAAAGATGAAATATTTAAAAATTTACCGCTACGGGAGAAACTAAAGTATATCTTCAAAAAGTATGGTTTTACAGTTTTTGGTATTTTAAGTGCGGTAGGCGTAATCATTGGGGTAATAGTTTCTAATCTTTCAAAGGGTTTATCTGCTTTGGGAAGGGGAGTTGGAAATGGTTTGAAAACTCTTGGGAAAAAACTGGGTGAAATATTACCAGGAATGGTTGGAGCAATAGTTAGCTTTCTTTTCAAAACCGCAGGACAGGTCATTGGATTTTTAGGTGAAAATGCTTGGTTATTGATAATGGCTGTAGTTCTATATTTTGTGGAAAGTATAAAAAAGAAGAGAAAGTAACAAATTTAAAGATAACATACCGTTCAGTAAAAACAATATGGGTGAATACAATGGAATTTATCCTCAAATACCTAATAATTTCCAAACACAAAGCGGAGATAGTACAATTAATTTCAGACTACAAAAATCAAGCGAGGTATTACAAAATCTCGAGAAGGAAATTAAACATTACGAAGAAGTGAGGAAAAAATACAATAGAGCAAGAGGAATATGCACAAAAATTAGTGTTTCTGGCGGATTTGTTTCAGTTCTTCTATCAGCAAGCGGATTAGGAACTTCTCTCACGGGTTTGGGTGCTTTAGTTGGAGTGCCCTTGGGTGTTGTCGGTGGGATTTTTGGGGTTTTCTCAATTGTATTTGGTTTTGCCTCTAAAAATCTTTCTGGTAAAGTTAGTAAACACGAACAAACCGTTGCAATTGCAAAATCAAAATTAAACACCATTAACGATTTAGTCTCAAAAGCTTTGAAAGATAATGTTATATCAGATCAAGAATTTTCCATAATTTTAGCAGAATTGGAAAAGTTTCAAAAACTGAAACAAGAAATAAGACAAAAATTCAGAAAAGATTCAGAAAAAAACTTCGACATGAGTATAATAAGGAAGAAAGTTCGAGAAGATCTATTAAAAGAATTAACCAATCCCGCTCATTAAAAATTTCTTTTGAAAGAACTGATGTGGGGTGTAATTGTTTTGCGGGGGTTAGAAGAGAGGTTAATTGATTTTACATCTTATTCTTAAAAGATCTAAAGATCAGAAAAATTGGAAAACAAAGAATAAGATGTTATTGGACGATTTCAAAACTAAGTATCCAAAAGCTAACTTAGAAAAATTTACATTTGTTAATGATGCATTCGGGGGATATATTGAATGGAAAGTTAATGGAACAACAATTATGTCAAATGATGATCCTTCCGGAAAAACCTGGACTGAAAATCTTTCTAATAATTTGAAAACATTATTATGGGAAGATTTAGGAATTGAAAATAAAATGAAAGTAAGTTCATTTCCCCAAAGTTTAAAATTTACAAAACAAACATATCCAATACCTGGAGTTAAATTTAATGAGTTTGCTAATAATGTGACAATGATGTTAACTAATCTGAATATATATGTTTCAGAAAAAGATTATTTCACTTCGGAAATGAAAAATGTTTTTAAAAATCAGACTGTAGAACTTAATAGCGGAAAAGAAGCTAGATCTTGGTTAAGTAAACCAAATATTAATCACTGGCCTCAACAGTTAAACATGGCGGTTTGGTGCGCAACATCTGGTTGCGGTGTTAGTTTAATTGAAATTTTAATTTACCCAAGAGTTATTAGAAGTTTTTTTATATTTCACGTATATTTTACAATAAGAAGAATATTATATGAATTGTACGTGCCATTACCCGACGAAAAAAATTTTTCCGTAAAAAATAATCCATACGACAAAAATGCTTACAATAGATTGTGTGCAGAATTTGGGTTAAGCAATAATCAAGATTTTAAAGGATGGAATAAACCTTTAGCTGATTTTAGATTTAAGGGTGGTGCAAACCATGGAGTTGGAGATGTATTCATTGATTATGGAAAAGGATACATACCCCCCGGAAAAAGTAGTTCACAAGCAATAGGCGGAGGAAAACAAAATGTCAGAATTGTAAGAAATTACGATCCTGATGCAAATATTTGGCCAAGCAATTCAGCTAAATTTTCAGATTATGGCGGAAAGAAAATAGATGGAAATTTAATATCTATGCTTCGAAATGATCATTTTGTCGATTTTCAATATTCTTGGTTCATACCAGAATCTGGTTATGGATTAACCAAAGAAGGATTGGGTAGAATAAATAGATCAGTTGAAGCTTTTGTTTATTGTATATTAGGAGCACAAGTTAATACTAGAAATTCTATTGTGGGTAATGGCGGCGGAGCAATAGAAACACAAAATGAATTCAATGCATTATTTGAAAGTAGTGTAATGGAAAATGATATTTCTAAATCCATTCAAAATTATCAAAAATCTGTACAGGAAACTAAATTAAGGCTTGATTTAGCAGTAGCTCCAGGTGTTTGGTTGATTCCAAGTAATTTAATTATAAATACAGAAAGTGTGGTTGGGTACAATAATAATCTAAAAATAGCTACAGAAGATATGAAATTTGGGGAAAATAATTCAATAAATGTCGAAACAAAAAATGTTGGAATACCTAATAGTTTAGGAACAACAAAGGTTTTATTAAATACCAATCCGCAACCAATGAAACCTAAATTAAGTGAAAAAGATAAATCGGACAATGAGGAAGAAGTTAGTAATATAGAAACATCCTCTTCTCATCAAAATAATCTTATTGTTTTAATACTTGCCGGAGGATTATTATCTTGGTTTTTATTTCGTTAATGTTTTGATTATCCAAGTTAGCCCAATTTAAAGATGAACATGATGTAATCAAAACAAAATGCTAAGTATTACCATGTATGAGTCCGAAACTAGGATTTATTTAGATCCACCGCTGAAAAATCTTCGAGAGATACAGCTACTGGATTGTAATATACAAACCAAAAGACTAATAACTTTAAGGAACCAAGAAAAAATAACTGATGAAAAGGGAGGGCCTTTGGTAATATTTAATCCAGGAATATATTCCATAAATGATATAAAAATATTAATTGAGCTCGGTGAAAAGACTAAAGATATAACAATTATTATTGGAGATAATTTTGCTTACATAATCAACAATAAATCAATTAACATTAAATTTACCCGCGGTTTGCAAAATTCTTTAGGTGTGCCAGAGGTTTTATTTAAAATAAGCCAAATAGATATAACTATAAAAGAACCTTTAAGACTTTTATGCAGTATAGTTGATAATAAATCATCATATATGAATAACATCAAATATGGTGAACTTGCGAAACTCGCACCATCAAACCTACTTGCAAACATACCCTCAAAGGATTATCCAACAATACCGGTTCAAAAATATGAGAATCCCATAAACCATTTCGATTTAAGTATCTTAGACAATGAATGGGAAAAACTTGATCTTAAGGGTTCTCCCATAACTTTTAGTTTAAGATTTAAATAATTTTTGTTATGTAACCATTATTGGGTTATATAACATTAATCTTCTTCACAAAATACCTCTTCTTCCAAAAACCTTAACTCTTCAAAATCAAGACACCAATCAAAATATCTAGATGGATGCCATGTTACAACCATTAATTCATCACGCAAATCTTTGTAAAATTTCTTTTTATGATTTAATTTATATTCATCTAAAAATGCATATACCGTTAATGATTTAATAACAAATTTTTTATCAAAATCGTTGATATTACATTCCTTGTCATAATAAAACCTATAAACACCATTTTCATAAAAATGAGCAATTGCTTGTTCGTCTTCTTCTTCTTCTTCCACAAAGTAATCTTCATTAGCAATTTCTAAAAGCTCTTTTACAAAATTATTAGTGGATATGCCATCAACACCAAAATCTATATCTTTTTCAAAACCAATGGTATGTTTAAAATATTTATTATCTTTATTATAATATTTAACCCAACCATCAATATTATTATGAAATAAAAAATCATCAATAAAATGATATGAAAAAGAGATGTATTCTCTATTTTTTGATAAATTTTTAAATAAATCTTCTTTTATTTCCTCTATAAATTCGCAAAAACCCAGTTCTTTTTCATTTTCGTATTTTTTTTTCCATTCCATCTTTTTATTTTTATTATATTTTTTTCTTTAAATCAATTTCTTATTTTCCACAATCTCTACAAGAAGCTTTTTGTTTGCCATGTTCGCATATTTGTTTTCCTCCACATTCTTTGCATTGTTGTTTTTGATTATTATGTTCACATATTTGAGAGCCTTTGCATTCCTTACACCTATATTTATATTTATTATGCACACAATTATACCCATTACATTCACTACAAAATTTTTTTATTTTCCCATGCTCACAAATAATTCTGCTAATTTGGAAAACTTTTTCAATTAAATCAGTAATTTCCTCATCTTTAAATTTTATAATTTCAGCAATTAGTTCTTGCTTACTCATTTTTGCTCTTCCTTTAATTTCAAGATCTTTCGCTATTATTTTTAATTCATAAGTATATAAATCTCTTAACTTATCCATAACTAATCTTTATGAATATTACCTATCCTTTAAATCAATTTTTTGTGATCTGAAAAAACCCCACTTATAAATTTAAGCTAAAAAGGGCAAGATTTTCCTGTCAAATTTGAAAATAACCTAAAAATCAACTTATAAACACTAAAGCACCCACCAATTAAAATAACCCGTAAGCTAAAAAGGACAGAGATTTTCCTGTCAAATTTGAAAATAACCCATAAGCTAAAAAATGACAGAGATTTCCTGTCAAATTTGAAAATAACCTAAAAACCAACTTATAAACTCACTACTCAGGAAAATCTCTGATAACCCGTAAGCTAAAAAAGTACAGAGATTTTTCTGCCAAATTTTTCAAATAACCCTTAAGCTAAAAAGGACAGAGATTTTCCTGTCAAATTTGAAAATAACCTAAAAACCAACTTATAAACACGCTTACATAGTAGTTGTTTTCTTACTTTCAAAAGAAGACATCCAAAAAAATAAATAAGTTATGACACATATGAATTCTAGAAGCAAACCTTTGTTTCAAAAGCTTTAGCTAAGTAGATAAGAAGCTGAATTTGTAGTCCATGATGTAAATCAATGGCTCGGATCTGCTCAATACCAAGCTGAACAGTTCGACGAATCTTGCCAGACTCACTCAGACTGGAACAAAGCAACAATGAAAACAAGCACACTCAAACTTAGTTGAACAACACAAGCAAGAGGTACAATCCTTCAAGGGAAGGCACACTGCATGAATAGTTCAAATCAGAATACATATAAATGGGCTCAGGACAGTGTGTCTTAAGCCAAAAATAATGCGTGACATTTGGAAAACAACAAAACTGGATATAATTATGTTGAACAATGTTGGAGCACACTAAATAGCACATTCAGTTTCATTAAGGGAGGGGTGGTGGGCAATATGAAGGGCTGCAACATTTCTTATCAAGTCACCTTCACAGAAAGAGATCAATATTAGCAACACAAAGTGTTTTTTAACTGGTTGGCAAAAGTAAGTTTGCGATTGCCTTAGCATGGTAGTTTCTAAAGAATATTGTGCCACTTTCTCAACCGACTGTAACCAGCTCACAACTGTTATTTTGCAACAGGTGCTGACATTAAATGGTGCTGACATTAAACATTATGACATAGTGACTTTTGCGTATGAGGACACTATGCATATGACAACATTACATATATGTCTTATCTGCCATAATGACAACAATGAACATGCATTTGCTTTGTTTTTGATTGGCTCAATGAACCAAGTGTTTCTGGCACAACACTTACACATGTAGTTGAGACTGATATCTTTGGTTTCAATTTTACAAAAGTCAATAAAAAATTGCACTTATTAAATGAAGACCAAAACTTTCCATACTAAAATACCACAGAAGCATGTAAACGCACTTGTACTTTCCAGCATAAAAGTTGTATGCTGCTAACCACCACTCATCCTGTACTGGTAAACTAAGTGAAGAACACAATGGCCGAGGCAAGATTCGAGGTTCAAAATCTTCATAGTGAATGTCTTTGTCTTCTAGGATTCTTGCACCCGCTGTCCGTACCACTGCATAGACAAATGCCTGCAAGAGTCACAATAAAACAACAAAAAAAACTTTGTTCAGTGCTACCAAAAGTGCAAATTCATTTCAAATATTCAAAATGTAATATAGCAGTTGTTTCTCCTCCACATTATTAAACAACTATTTGCTGAAGGCGAAGTGATAATCTGGGAATATTCACAGAGACAAAGTCAAGGTGAATATTCACCGACTATCACTGAGCCTGAAGCAAATAATTGTTTTAGTATAAATACACAGGTGAATAAAAAATTTTATTTTTTTCTGAAGCATCTCAGCGGGCCAGAATCCCAAATCCTCAAATCTGATTGGCTAATCGCGCGCTCGTAACCGGTCCAGCTTTTTACGATACGGACCACGGTCCAGATTTTTATCCGCGCTATTCGCGGCAAATTGAAAAAAAAGCAAACAAACAGAAAAAATAAATAAGTTATTTACCGGTCTAGGTCGGTCCGTATGGAAAAAAAACTGTGCCCTTGGTCTTGAGTACGGCCCTCGGCCTTCGGCCTCAGGCCGTATTCAAGACCTCAGGCACAGTTTTTTCCCATACGGACCTCCCGCCCGGTAAATAACATATATATATTTCATCAAAAGCACATGAACGACTGGCAGCCATTTTTGTTTGTGGAGGTGATTATCAGCTGATAATCCAAAATAGGGAACCAATCAGAGCACATGATTTTGTATAATCACCTGAGTATTTATACTAAAGTAAAATATGACAAATTTGACAATCATCAGTTGTGACAATTAAGGGTTTACATGTACAAGTGCTCCCATACCTCCAGGTCCCTCAAGCACAGCATGTTTGGCGCAATATGTTTCTCAGTATTTGGAACATCCATCCTGAGCTCTGGAAAAATGTCTTTGACCATTACACCCACTAAAACATAAATAAAGATATTAAAATTAACCTGTGTTTAAAAAAAGAAAACAAGCTAAAATAATTTAAGCACAAAATCCAAATACAATCTCATGACAACACACACACACACACACACACACACACACCTCCTGGTCGCATCTCTTGATCATACTGATACCAATGCAAGCCAACCCATGTTATGCTTTGAAGATTTCGAGGATCTTCCCTCAATGACACTACAACAGATGACAACAACAAGAAGTTTATTCACTCATTCACACTTATATACGCAATACCTAATGAATAATTATTATATTCAATTACAATAAATTACAATAATCTGTGTATAAAGTTGCGTCAGGCCAAAAAATAAACCTTGGGGTTTTCGAGTTACCCCCGGGTTGTAAGGTGCAAGACAAATAAGATTAAGGGGTCTGACAGAGACAAGTAAATAAAGCAAACACAGGGAGACAGACTGGAATGCGAGGAGTAGATATAGTATTGGGTGTTTGAAGTCATGGTTTTAGGTATATATGTACGTACTTCATGCTATTTCAAGCTGTTCAGAGAAAAGATGAAGCTTTATTTGATTAGAGAACTGATAAACATTAAGCTTTTTCAAGCTAGTAGGTATATCATGCCACAAAATAGAAGCCATGTATGATATAGTTTGTTTCCCAGTGTTTGCTCTGACTCAAGATTTGTATAAAATTAATTTTGATTAGCAGCGCATCTGGTAATGTAAGCATTGAGACTACTAGCATACTGAAAATACTCGCAAAAAAAACATTGGGGAGAAGATTCTTATGCCACAAATGAGTAAATTTCAATGCTTGCAAGTGATAGATGTTGTTCACTGTGAGAAGTTCTAAAAGGTTTAGCAGAGATGGATGAGAAATTTAAAACAGTAGACACTACAACTCTTTCATGATTACTAAGATGTGAGAAGTCTGAGAAATACCTCAGCTCTTCTTAAAAAGTTAAATAATGTTACGTTAAAAGATGTTTGCGCTAGATGCAGAGTAATAGTACCAGGAAGTGCGTACTTCCTTTGACTGCTATTCAATTGTTTGCTCCACAATGAGTTGACTTTATAAGAAACAGTCACACACTGATCCTTCTAGGGAGTAAGATACACTATATAATATACATAAATAAGTGTAGAGATGTTTAAAGGTTGTTTTGTTTTGGAAACCCAATCTTTCTCTTCATGTCAAGAAATTGGGATAATCAAACAAATTGATAAAGTAACTTATACTACCGTTAGGTACATTTGAGCATTAGCCCTTCATCATTCGCTCTGACAAATGGTTAATGCTCTAAACGTCAGCACCCCTCCCTTTTACCTTACAGTAGTATAATTTACTTTTATTATCAATTCGTTTGATTGACCCAATTTCTTGTGTTTCAATTCCCCACCAATGCAGCACCAGTTTCTTTAGAAACTATCCCCACAATACCTGTCTCCCTGATTGTATAGACTGTAGGTATATAACGTACTCACCCTCATCCCAAGCTACCAACTGGCTGACTACTGGCAAACTTGAGTCAGTGATGTAAAATTCTCCATCATTTCCAAGAAAGGACTAAAAACAACCAACATAAAATAATGAAAAATGAGCCCATCAAACTTGTTTTGTCCATGAGTGAACGGGTAGTTTGATGTCCAAAAAATGAAATGTTGGTTCTAGTTTGATAGCTAATTAACTCATAATATACTCTGACATAGATACAGTAAATTCCAATTATCCAGGCAAAGTTAATCACCAGTCACACAAAACATGTAGAGAATTATTGTGGACATTGACAACATAATGTAAGAGTAATCAAACAATCCGCTAACAAAAAGTTAAATGTGCCATTTTAAATCTATTACTTTAGTCAGGTCTTTTTCGCCTCTGTACACTGTACGCAGGATATCTTCCCACCCTTGACGTGAAAAACAGTCCAGGTAGCAAGCATTCAGCCAGTTGGTACCATGTCTGGCATTAACTGCCATTAGGAAATGTCCTGTGAATTAAAGAAGACAAAATGAACACCTAAGCAGCTCAAGGTTATAATGTACAAGCTTAGAGGGAAGACAAATAATGTTTTTCCTAACATTTATTTTATACAAAGGGAGTAAACTGCAAGAAGACTCAAGACAGGAAAATGCCTGCATGCTGAAGTATGTAGAAGCATGAATCAAGGCTGATTTGCAAGGAAAAAATTTGAGAGGGCTTGCACAATTAAAAAAAGAGACTCTCACCCAAACCACAATCACCTTACACCACATAAAAAATCAATGGTTAGCAAAATGTATTCAATACATTTTCTTATGTTTGAATCTAATTGACTATGTTCAATTATTATTCTTTGATGTCAAAGCACATTTTCTTGTCAAAGTTTTTCCCTGGCTCAATCACTTCTGAGTTTGCACATGCAAACTATGGTTACTAGTGAAAACGATGTCCTTTATAGCAATTGACTGAAAAGGAAAGAGTTTGGCTTCTCCTAAGCTGGAAACATTTTGAACTAGAACTTAAATTGCATACTGCTGCTCATGGCCAATAAGAATGCATGGACCAAACATGATTTCAAAATTAGTGCGACATTTATGCAAGGTGTTTGGGTGTGTATTCCCGATTCTTACCCACATGACTGAGTCGTGAACATGCCATAATGTACCACTTGAAAGGATCCTTGTTTTTTGGGGCACGTGCAACCCATGGCATCTTAGTTTCAGGCTCAGGGATTCCCAGACTGGCCCAATAACAGGCACAGGCCATCTTCAGACTTCTGGGCCATGATAAAAATTTCTAAAGGGAGAATAAACATGTACATGCATAATGTGCAGTTTAACAAATCGAATGTGGTTTATTGTTGTCTGTACTCATATCTATAAAGAGTAAGAGTCATCACAGTGGTCAAAATGTTGTGGACTCACTTGGCTGTACTTCATGAGTCCACAACAAATTTTGACCACTGTGATGATGGGTACTCATTGTCAAAAAGAGTACAGACAACACTAAACCACATTCAATTTGTTTTTTTTTTTGCCACAATATCAATGTCAAAGAAAATGTTTTTTTTCAGAGCGTGACAAAGATTGAAAGAAAGAGCAAGCGTTGTCTATAACTTTCTCACAATCTGATTGGCTTATTCCCCAATATTTCAGATTGGCAACTGCATTGCGTGACGCATTGATGTGAGCAGTGTTGTCTAGACTCTTATTGACATCAGTAAATTAGCAAATCAGATTGCGAGATTAGTGCAACTGTGGTAAATATTGCCTCTGAAAAGTGAAGTTGTAAGGGGGAGCATCTCCTACACATACATATTTACATGTTTACATGTTTACATGTACACTCAACTGACTGGCTACATGTGCAGACAGTCACTCACCACAGTTCAGTTCATTTAATAGGACAGTTCCACTGAAAAACACATCAGCAAGTTCAATTACCTCATTACTACGAACACAATAATTATTACAATGAATGTAATAATATTACCTCCTTAGCCAGCCGAATCAGCAGAGTGCCACAGTGCATATAAAGCTGAGCTTTCATTTCTGCCAAGACTACCTCCCACTCTGTTGTCTGCTCAGATGTCACCCTCCGAGGTGAGTGGCGAATCTTACGACCACATGCCATGTACAGACAGTGATCCAACCTGGATGTCAGAAAGTTCAGTGACTAACTTAAACTGAATACAGTAGAATCCTGATTTCTCAAACCAGCAAGGAAAATGAAAATTGATTTGAGTTATCAGGAGTTCAAGTAATTGAGGGTAAAATAACAGAGAATGGATTGAAGGAAAACAAACATTGAATTGAGTTATTGTGAGGTTGGAGAAACCAAGGGTTCCAGAAATTGGGATTCTCAGGACTGTGATACATTAACACCTGTTTTCTAGCCATAACATGACCATAAATAGCTGTCTTTACCAACAGAGTGTTTTCATCTCCCTATTCCCTCTACCCATGCAATGGCACCCTCATTTTTCTTTCTTTGTATGCACTGCAAAGCTTACTACGTGTACTTCTGTCAACTATCGTCACTACCTCTTTGTAACAACACGCGAGAGACTTTCTTTAGCAAACGACGTTTAATAATAATGTAGAGCAGATAGAAAAACAAGTAATACATGTGCTAGGAGTGGCTAGTGAAAAATCTAAACTATTTCCGGTAATAGATACCGCAGACACGTAAACTATTTCGGTCAGCCCTTGTGGTTTCTAGATAAACCACATTAGTTTCGTCACATCTTTCCTCCTATAAAGAAAGTAAGCTACATGTGTTTCCTAATAAATCAAGATCGAATCAACAAGTATTTAGAGGAACTAATAGTTCATTTGGTGACAAAGTCCTTTAGGTGAGCAGGTGGTCTGCGGGTACGTTGTGATTTGCGTATACTAACAGGTTGTGAGTCAGGGGTGCTGGATGCTTGGGTCGGCGGCTGATTGGCTAGTTCAATGTGTTGAGGTTTTGTCTCTGCACATGATGTAGAAGGTTCTGGCTCGCTGGAGTCTACAATGGGAGGTTCTTTGGACTGAATCAGCTGGCGGCGGTTGCGACGGTATACAGTCTCACCGACTTTCACATCGTAGCTACGCGGACCAGCTTGTGCCATGCAGGTACCAGCGCTCCAGGTTTTCTGACCAGGTAGTTTCATGCGCACGGTTTCACCTTGTCCGATTGGTCGCAGTGCCGGCCTTGCATGCTTGTTGTAGTAGTGCTGCTGCCGCTGTTTGTTGCCAATAAGCGCGCGTGTCTCCTCTTCTGTTGAGTAACGAGGCTGTAACAGGGTACCGGCGACAGGAAGGAGGGTCTTGCAGCGACGTCCCATTAGACGCTGGGCGGGGCTGGTGCCAATTCCTTCAGTCGGGGTGTTCCGCCAATCTAACAGTGCTAGGAACTCTGATTGGCCAGACTCTTTACACTTGGTAAACAGGCGTTTCACAGTTTTCACGGCGTTCTCAGCCTTTCCATTTGACTGTGGATGGTAGGGTGATGATGTACTGTGTTTGAACATCCAGGTTTTCGCGAAGACAGCGAATTCAGCGGATGCAAACTGGGGACCGTTATCCGTCACGAGGACGTCTGGAATGCCATACCTGGCAAATACGGCTTTCATTTCTTTGATGACGTTGCGTGACGTCGCGGTGTTGAGTCGAGCAACTTCTATGAAGTTACTGTAGTAGTCAGTGATGACTAGGAGTGTGCGGTTGTCTAGCTCACAAAGATCAGCGGCGACTTTGGACCAGGGACGGGCCACCACTTCGTGCTGTACGAGTGTTTCCTTGGCTTGTCCGGTGCGGTGGGCTAGGCATACGTCACACTTCGAGATGTACTCTCGTAGCTCGGTTGCCATGCGGGGCCAGTAGAGGGTATCACGTGCTCTGCGTATACACCCTTCAACGCCAATATGCGAGCTGTGTACCACTGCCATAAGCTCCTTACGTAGGGAGGCTGGTACTACGAGAAGTTGTCCTTTGAAGACGAGTTCGTTCTGGACAGTCAGCACATCTCTCATGTCGAAGTAGGGGTAGAGACATTCCGGAATTTCGGATCTGGTTTCTGGCCATCCCCGGCGTATAGTAGCACGTAGCTGCTGTAACACAGGATCATCTGCCGATGCATGTCTGATCTGCTGCCAACGCTCGTCACTGACTGGTAGTGAGGCTGTGTGATCCACTTCCTCGAGCTCTTGCGTGAACTCACAGGCGTTGACCTCTGGGAGGAAAGCTCTGCTCAGGGTGTCGGCCAGAAACATGTCGTGACCTTTCTTGTAAGTCACTCGAAGGCTGTACTTTTGGAGTCTCAGCAACATTCGCTGGAGTCGCTTAGGTGCTGAGTGGAGTGGCTTTAGAAAGATTGACTCTAAGGGCTGGTGGTCGCTTTCCACATGGACTTCGTCACGGCCGTACACATACGGCTCAAAACGTTCGCACGCAAAAACGATTGCGAGCAGTTCCTTTTCTATTTGGGCATAGCGAGTTTCTGCATCTGTAAGAGCACGCGATGCGTAGGCCACCGGCTGTCCGTTTTGTAATAGGGCGGCGCCTAACCCAAACTGAGAGGCGTCACACTGGAGCGTGACTTCTTCCTCTAGGTTGTAGTAGCGCAAGACTGGAGTAGTCATGACAGCATTCTTTAGCGCCACCAATGCCTCTTCTTGGGCAGTTTCCCAGGTCCACTGTACGTCTTTCTGGGTGAGTTCTCTTAATGGCTTTGTGATGTCAGACAGACGTGGTAGGAACTTGCTGAGATACTGTGCGAGTCCCAGCAATCTCTGAACTCCGGCCTTGTCTGTGGGTGCTGGCATTTCGCTGATCGCCCGGACTTTGGCGGGGTCTACACATAGACCTTTGTCTGTGGCGACGTGTCCGATGAACGGGACTTCCGTTAGTCGGAGGTTGAGCTTGTCCGTGTTGAGCTTAACGCCTCGCTCTTTGCAGCGTTCCAGGAATCTAATCAGGACTGTGTCGTGGTCATCAATGGCCTCTTCAACTGTGTTTCCGCAACCAATTGCGATAAAATCATCTGCCACGACTTCGATGCCTGAAAGTCCTTCAATGAGCTCGTGCATTTTGCGTTGGAAGACTTCAGGAGCTGAGCTGATACCGAAAGGCAGGCGTCGCCAACGGTAACGTCCAAACGGGGTGTGAAAGGTTGTCAGGTAGGACGACTCTGCATCAAGGGCCACATGCCAGAATCCGTTTCGTACATCGAGCTTTGTGAAGACTTTCGCGCCGTGGAGTCGAGTAGCAATGTCTTCAATTGTTGGGAGAGGGTAGTGCTCGCGTTGGACGGCACGGTTGAGGTCCCTGGGGTCCAGGCATACGCGTAGTTTTCCGTTTTTCTTCGGTACAGTTACCATGGAGCTTATCCATGCTGTGGGACAGGTCACGGGTGCAATGATTTCCTGTTTCTCCAAGTCTTCTAAGGTTTCTTTTACTTTGGCTCTGAGTGCTACAGGTACGCGACGCGGTGCGTGCTGTACAGGGTTAACGGTGCTGTCAATTCTAATATGGTGTTCACCGGCCAGCTTTCCGACACCTTCGCCGAAAACTTGCGGGTATTTCTTAATCAGGGCCATTTTGGTAATGGGCGCTTGCGTTACTTTTGCTGCCGTTTCGAGCGAGTACACTGGGGCATTTCCTGTTTGTGGTTTGTTTAATTGATCATTGTCAGTGTATGTAATGATCTTCATGCCCACACAGGCTTTTCGTCCAAGGAGGGGGCGGATTGTGTTGTTGTCAACAAGTTTACAATCCAACTGACATCTGTAGTCGTCACGCCACACGGTAATACGAACTTGGCCCACAACTTGTAATTTCGAACCACCGTAGGCTGAGAGTTGAGTGTTCAGTGGTGTCACGCGCTCCAATTTGTGGTCTTTTGTGGCTTTCTTGTAGAGGCTCACCGGAATTACGTTGCACTGTGCTCCAGTGTCCGGTTGAAACCGCAGATAATTGCCAGACTCCAGTTTTAGTGTCACGAGTTGGGAATCATCCAGATCTACTGCTGATATCATGTCGGCGTAGAATACCTCGGATTCGCTGACATCGTCGTCGACAGCTCTAACAAACGTGCGAGTGTTGTTGTCTCGTTTCTTACTGCGACATTTAGCTGCAAAATGCGATAGTTTACCACACTTCAAACACGTCTTGCCGAAAGCCGGACATTGTTCTTTCTTTGCGTAATCATGAACAGAGCCACACCTCTCACATTCTTTGGGCTTTCCGTGTTGGGAGTCCTTGCCTTTGAGATTTCGTTTTCTTGGCACTTTAAGGTTCTTGCTTTTTTCTCTGACTGCATTTACGGTGCTTGATGGATTCTCTTCTTTTTCCATAAGTTTCATCTGAGCAGTCGTGCTCTCGGATGCCCTGCAGATTTCGTCTGTTTTGGCGAGTGTTAATGTTGTCTCTCTTAACAATCTCTCTCTGAGTTTGGGTTCACGAATTCCAAACAACAGGCGGTCGCGAAGTATTTCTTCGGGAGTTATTGTTGCAAAGTTGCAACCCTCGGCTAACTTTCGAAGTGCCGTGCGATACTGGTCGTAAGTCTCTCCTGGCTCTTGAATACGTCGGTTGAAGCGATATCTTTCGAAGGGAATGTTCTTGCGCGGTTCGCAGTAATCTCCTAGTTTCTTTAGTACTGGTCCGATTTTCTTGTCGTCTCCCTCGTTTACCCAGTCGTTGAAGGTCGAGTACACCTCTCTTGCTTCTTCGCCTATCACTGTCAAGAGTGTGGCTACTTGTACTGGCTGGGACTTCTCGCTGAGCTCTGTGGCGAGAGCGTAGTTTTCCCATGCTAACAGGAACTTTTTCCACTTTTCCGCAGCGTTCGAGTCATGAATCTCGAGGTGCGCTGGAGGTGGTAGGGAGTATCCCGATGCCATTCTTTTTACTCTTGCGTTGATGAGAAACTATGTGTAATATTGTACCACTATAGCTCTCCACTCGCTGCCACCATGTAACAACACGCGAGAGACTTTCTTTAGCAAACGACGTTTAATAATAATGTAGAGCAGATAGAAAAACAAGTAATACATGTGCTAGGAGTGGCTAGTGAAAAATCTAAACTATTTCCGGTAATAGATACCGCAGACACGTAAACTATTTCGGTCAGCCCTTGTGGTTTCTAGATAAACCACATTAGTTTCGTCACACTCTTGAGTCACAATGCATTAAGTTTCCAAGATTTTTAAACTTGATACATGTAAAACTGTACAGGGTCAGAAAGCTGCTGAAGATTACTATAACTGGTCACACACTGATATCATATGTCGTGACACAAACCCAAAACCAAAAATGCAGCACTACTACTACTAGAGCCCCTAGCCCGTAGAAGAGCATATAGGCCATCGACGACCCTTCCCAGTTCACTTGGTTCTGCGCAGCTCTCGCTGCTCCAGTCCAGTTGGTCCCCTGCTACTTCAGCTTTGCCTCAGTGGGGAGTTTAAGATCTACGACGGCGACGGTCGATGAAAACGTCACCTCAAAATATAACTTTGCTTGATCATAAGTCTTTCGCGATTGTTCAGTTTCATTCACGTCCTACAATATGAGCGAAATATCCTAAAAATAAATGGGTACGAGCGGCTTCAGAGTTAAAATAGAGAATGAGAAATTCTCTGTTGCATGTTTACATTGTCGTCAAAACCTCAAATTTGGTAATTTCACGTCGTTGTTATGCGGAGTACCGCAAGAATCCGTGCTGCACAGGCAGCACGATTATTTATGCTCTTTTAACCAATGATATTACTGTTTTGCGACGTTGCTGTTGTCCTCACCGTCGTAAAATCTTAAGATCCCTAGTGTCTCACCTCCAGCTGTTGTGAGGCTGGCCTCTCTTCCTTTTAGAAATGCAGCACTAGGTAATGCATTTACATGTGTACCTCATCAAAATATTGAAGAAGCAATTCACTTACCTGTACAGGACATTGATAACTTCACGGGTACTACAGTGCTGTAAATGCAGTTCAAGAAAGTGACACAGGGCAGTCAGGAGAAATGAGTGAGCCTCAAGAACAGCATGGCCACTGCCAATGACTTGGCCATCTACCACTAAAAAGGAATGAAACAAAATTAATATTAAACACCTGTACAGTGTTACAAGGGAATCCAGGAATGAAGCCAGAACAAATAAAAGAGACATGAACAATTAAACATGAATAAATAGAGGGGCTTACACAACAATGATACTGAGAGCAATACTGGTAAAAATGTATTTTATCATTAGTGCCAGACTTATTTCATAACCTTGTTATACATTTATTAATCAGTGTTTTGTTTGAAGAATTATCTGGGATTCATTTATTTATTAAGGTATTCTTCTCTAAAAATCGGAACATGTTCTGTAATAGTGTACTTACAAAGTTTTTCCAGAGACAAGACAAACTTCTGCAAAAGTAATTAAAGCAGAATTTCTTTGAGGATGCAGTAAAAGTTACAAATTTAAGGTTGCATGCCAAAATCTTCTTTGCATAATATAGATGTTGTAGATTAAAATGATTTAGAGGTCAAAATGATTCCAGACTAGTTTGATTTGTTTTCTTCCTTTGTTCCAGATTATTGGAGGATTACGGAAATTAATCTGTAACAAAGAAAAAAAAAAACAAATCAAACTAGTTTGGAACCATTTTGACCTGAAATTCACTTTAACCTACAACATAGACATCAAGTTTAATTAAAGCAAATCTTTGTACCTCAAATATCTCCACACAGCACGCATACCACTCCAAACTTTCCTTAAAGGCTTTTGTCTTCAAAACAGCCACAGAGTGTGAAAAAGCCTCATTTATCCGTCCTAAACAATGACAACGCATTAATTTTTGTAAGTACAAGAATAACACTTCACATCTAGAATTTTATAATAATAATAATAATAATATTTATAATGATAATTAACATTATTAAAATATTTATTAATATTATTATCAATAAGGTCTACTAGACTATTAGGGATAGTCTCCCTGGTGAAAGCGGTAGACCAAGAGGTAACAAATCAATGAAAGTCATCTATCATATTACACATCTTTTATATCAATGGCAGGATAATGTTTTTGTCCATATGCTTTCACTTGATATGCCACTAAATGTTACGTTTAAAACATGTTAAGGAAATTACATGGTTGCTTGGAGATACTACATTCCCTTCTCATGTTGAAAAATAAAATAATTATTTCACTTGTTCACAGCCATCACTGTGTGATCTCTGCATGGCAGAGTGCTGTGTCCACTAAATTTTGCCTTAGCATAAACCATGGTCAACAGTCACCAACCTCTGACAGCATACAGTCTGACCAGCCTAACATGAAGGCCAACTTCTCTGGGACGATTACCCTACAAAACAGAAGAGAATCTACATATATACTGTTGAACAGAAAATATAACAACAATGTAAGTCATTGATTCATCAAATCAATTAATTAATAAAGTCCAACTTAGACAATGTTAAAATTCTCATTGAAGGTCTTTATACATTTCATACTGTATGTATAACAAGAGTGTGTAGAATGTCAACCCAGTGCATCACTGATAGACTGAGCATTTGCTTATATTCTTACATTCTCAAAACCTGTGCATTATGTATTATTAGTAAAAATACTCAGGTGATTATACAAAATCATGCACGCTGATTGGTTCGCTATCTCGGATTATCAGCTGATAATCACCTTCAAAATCAAAATGGCTGCCAGTCATTCACATGCTTTTGATGAAATAAACTTTTTTCGTGTTGTACAATGCTTTTTCTTTTCTTTTTTTTGAAATAATCACCTGTATGTGTATTTACACTAAAACAATTATTAGCCTCAGCCTCGGTGAATATTCACAGATAATCACTGAGCCTGAGGCTAATAATTGTTAAATATCACTGGTGGAAAATCTAATGTGAATGACAATCAATATTGGAGATCAACGGGTTCAGATTGTTCTGCATCCTCTCTGAAATACTTACAAGTTCTTCAGATATCAAATCCTCCAAAGCTTCATAATCCACAATGTTTGCCGACTCTAAGAGATGCAGCTGCATAAAAAATTAAAGTTCCAATGTTATGCATTCAATCAAACACAGCCATATAAATATCATTTAACAAAATAGAAAGTAATACCTATGTACTGTATGCATGAGCTGATACCAAACTGTTTGTGACAATATGTGAACTGCTTTCTCTTCAGGTAAGTAATATCTCAGCACCGAAAACACAATATGTGACATGTTTCTGGCTCTTTCTTGGCTGTACATGTTTTAATTCAACTTTACTCTTGGTTTAAATTTCATTTCCCTGTGTCTTTGGCTATGGTAATGCAGATAATGAGTTTAAACTAAAGGAAATAAAACCTAAACCAAGGGTAAAATTCAACCACCAAAATACACAAGACTACATGTAAGTGCCCAAGAAAATTATTAAGTTGCCCTGTTAACAAATTCTCTAAACCACAGAAAACTTTGCAGCATAAAAGATATTGCGAACACAAAAAACAAACCTACAGTACCTTTAAATTGAAGACATCAGGATGACCAGGAAATAGCCTGGCTCCCCTATCAGCCCAGGCCTAAAAAGATACAACATGAAATAATCATAACTACAGGTATTAATTATCAGTTATCAAACACTGGTTGTTCTGGATGGATAATGGGACAACTATAGAATGGTTATGTAATTAAGCATACTCACCCTTGCCCTATCAGGGTGTACTGGAACTTTGCAGTACAATTTGACCACTGCAAGACAAAACTTCATTAATTATCATCATTATCATTTTATGAGCTATTGCTACATACATGTACTGTAAATGCAATTTTTATAGCACTAAGACAAAAGCATATTAACGGATAGGTCTTTAAAATACATGTAGCAATCACTAACCTACATTTAAGTGCACTAGTAAATTACATCAGTAGTAACAAGAAAATTAAGGGAACAAATAACCTCCTCTGTATTCTACATGTAAAAATTTTACTGTTTTATCTTACATGCACTTTTTCACAACTCAAGTCAAGTCAATTTTTATTTAACTTACACAGAATATTATGTACATAAAATTATAATGATTTTACAACATTGTTTAAACAAAAGAGGAGAAGAAGGGAAAGTAAGTTTCTTAATTTGCTGTTATGGTGTAGAGTCTGGAACACCTAAATAGTTAGGCAAAACCCTTCTACTTGTCAGTAAATTTTCAGAAGTGCAGGTACCTACAGTAAAGGGCAGCATTACACACACTTAGGATGAGTGTAAAACCATCATATTGCATGCAATTTACGCACGTATGTAAATTGCGTGTAAGAATTTACAGGAAATTTGCATGTAAAAAATTGGAACTATATTAGCTCTGCAGTTCTTTAGGACCCTACCTTTCAAAACCAATTCTTTCTGTGTATTATTCAACTCCAGTGATCTACAAGTTACAGAGTAAGGGATATTAGTATACACTGTAAACCAGTAGTAAAAATAATTATTACTATCACAAATGCAAGCAAAACTGACAACACTACTGTAGATAATCCAAAGCATACAGTTTATCATTACACTTTTGCACATTTACCATAAATTTCTAGGAAACCTTTCTCTCCTCTACATGTTGTACATGTACTCCAGGGTGGAAAGGAAGGAAACATCACTACATTTTACAAAATGATAGAAACATGGACATAGGTGAAGAAACCTTCTGTATGATGTGACTGCTCTCTCCCACTGTCCCTCTTCTTCATGTAGCTGACCCATTAAACGGTGGCCCCTGAGATTAAAAAAATTGACAGCTTCATAACACACTGACTACACAGTACTGTTTCATTTACAAATTAAACTGCAAGATTAGCAGAAAATAGAAAATCAAAAATGAAAATCAATGCAGCAATGCTGGTGTTTGCCAGCAAACATAAATTGGTGACCACTATAAAAATTAGAAAAATTTGAAATAATTATGATTAACAACAGAAAACTACGAAAGAACAGGAATAAATGAAAAAAAATCAAGAAAATCTAAATATGTTTTATATTTAAAAATTACAAATATTAATAACATAACAAAAAATAATAAATCTAAATACTACAAATAAGGTTGGCAACATCTGTATCCATCAAATAATTGAATTTTCTTTGCTTGAACTGTGCAAGTGTCTTTGCTCTTGCAACTCTCTTGGCAGTGTGTGCCAGTCCCTAGCAGCCGAGAATTTGAATGAAGTCATTCCACACTTAGTGTAGTTTGTTAGATCTAATAAAGTTGAGTCCCTGAGAGATCAACGTCTTTGTGATTGTTTCACCAAGTAACCTGTCAACTTCTTAGGGCAGTTAACCCTTTCGCTCCCAAACTGGCCGCAACCGGCCGCTAAAAAATGTGTCAATATTCCCAAGCCGGCCGTAACCGGCCGCTCAAACTACCTTTGTTTTGAATGCCTTTCTCCTCCCCCGTAAGGCTAGAAAAGCTGCACAATAGGTTATCCATTGTTTTAGACATATTGACTAATCATATTATAGCTACTGCGCATAAAAAACTGATTGCCCAAGGGAGCTACGGAGCGGCAAAAATTTTACATTTCCCCAAATCAACACTGATCAAACATGGCGGTCTGCGGAAATTAGCTAACAAGAATAACGGAAACTCTTTAGAAATTCGGATGAAGAATTTGATGGAAATGATTCAGACATTGACTTTGAAGATTTTGAGGTCAATGGAGATGAAGAAAGCGAGGACAAAGAAAGAAGCGATGCGGAGGCTGAAATAGAAACACCATGGACGGTCGAACTCTCCAACATTGCGAGTGAGCGAGTTCTCCGGCGAACCTGGGGTGCGTGTGGACTTTGAGGATGATGCTAAGGCAGACGACTATTTCTTAAGAGTGTTTGGAGAAAAAACTGTCGATTGTATAGTCGAGGAAACAAACCGCTATGCCTGGCAGAGTCTTCAAAACAATGCTGGTCGCCTTGCCGCATGGAAGGATGTTTCCAAGCCGGAAATAAAAGCGTTCTTCGGCATTTGTGTGATTATGGGAATTAATCAACTTCCTAGAGTTGCAGACTACTTGAAGGACGATGCTTTCATAGGAAATGAAGGGATTAAACGGACTACACCGAGAAACCGCTTTCAAGAAATTTCTCAATTCTAACACTTCGTTGACTCGACGCGAACTCCGGCACGTGGCGAAGGTTACGATCTGTTATTCAAAATCAGGCCGGTTCTAAATGCCGTATTAGAGAACAGCCAGCAGTGTTTTTCGCCTGACAAACACATTGCCGTAGATGAGGGGATGATTGCCTTCAAAGGAAGACTTTCGTTTCGTCAAAACATGCCGGCGAAACCGACAATGTACGGCATCAAAGTTTGGATGGCAGCTGAGATGGAACCACACGAGTGACATGACTTTATAACATTTTTAACAACCTGAACGATCAGAAAACGCACCTTAAAGTTCAATTTTACTTGTATATATTATTGCTTTGCGTTTGGAAAGCCTCATTTTGTATATATTTTCTTAATTTCGAATATTTTATCAAAAAGTGTAAGATGCCGTGACGTGGCACGCAAAGCGCAATGGCGCCAAATTTGAATTTTTCGAAAATCTAAACTTCACAACATATTTTGTGACTCAAACTTTATTTCTTACTTTATAATAACCTTGTAATGAAATAAAACCATGTTTTAGCTTCAATTTTGTGCAATTTATAGATAATATAGAGGCTCCAAAATCTACTGAGCATATATGTTTTGATTTTCACTCACTAATTGGAGTGAGCCTCCTAATTGCCTCTGGGAATAACAGGAAATCAAGCATGAAGGCCCCTGGGAGTGAAAGGGTTAAAGCTGTTAATAATCTTGTAAACATACTGTAACCTAATAAAACCGCGTCTACTACGAAATGATAACATTGCCAAGCAAATGGTTCTGAGAGTTGATAAAATGATATGCACAAGGATATTAAATCAACCTAGCACAATAGACAGACTATATTGCTGTGTAACCCAAACTAAGATCACTTGAGCCTTACAATAATTAACTTAGCACACAAAATTCAATTTTACTGAGGCATGCGGAATAAGACTTGGATTTGACTAGTGAGTCATAATTATGTCTTCATTACAGCATTTGAGCTCAGGAACACAGCAACACAAAACATGCTAAAAACAATAAATATTACTGCATGTCGCCAAGAATTATTACTGAGATTTACAAAATATGATACAGGGGTGTATTTGTATTTCTCTGGGTCATTAATACAGGCCTTCTGACAGGGTGCGCGGGTGCGGGATCGCACAATTCGATCAAGGCCGCACAATCCCGCACAATTTCTGAAAATCCGCGAAATCCCGCACAATATGGAAAGATTTGGTTAAAAATCTAATTAAATCAGTATTCCCATTGATTGCCAAGGTTTAAAGAAACATTTTAGGCTATATTTAGACTATTTACCTAGCAAAACAATCGAGAAATCCGCCACTTTCCGCGATTGAACAGCCCGAGCGGATATAAAAACAACAAGGCGGCTCTTCATAGCTCCGTGCCGGCCTGGGCACTAGCCTAAGTCAAATCTTGTCTCGCTGTAGTGGTTTTTGCAGTATTTCAAGCGTGAAGAGTCTTAAACCTTCATGAGATAATAATTATTCGCTCTACATATCAAAGAAAGTACAAAAATGTCGGGTTTTTTCATAAAGTAACTTGTTCTGGTCGAAAACATTTTATTTCGAAGCGGAATTACGCCCGGGAATTACGGTTTTGAATAAACTTAATCGATCGTGTCACGCAACATGATTTTGTTGATACAAACTTTGGCCAAAGTTGTAGCAAAATAGAAATTTGGTTTATGTTTAATTGCCAAACTGAGAAGGGAGTTGTTGCACTTTTTATTTATCCAGAAATTCCTCCATGTCGGTTTTTTTTGGGCCTGGTGATCGAATATTTGTTTGTTTACACGATTACGCAATCCCGCACAATTGCCGTTTTTTACCGCACAATTTGCCTCCCAAAACCCGCACAATTTTCTTTTTTTTCCCGCACCCTGTCAGAAGGCCTGTTAATATAGCAAATGTCTGCTGGAGTAGAAAATCAATAGTTTCTTACCTGTAATCACCTTCACTCTCACTGATGTAGGCTTCCACATATCTGCAAAATGAGATGCTTCTATTAAACAGTGAACATTAAGTAATGTAAGATGACACAAGATAATCAATATTATCTTGTTTGAGACAATCTGTTGTCTTTGCACAAGGAACTACAGTTTTGGGTGTTTGTACAGTAGGTTATCTAGAATGTCAATCAAAGCTTATGTCTCTGAGGTCTGATCACAAACAAATGTCCTCTTGAGATTACTGCTACGAGAAGTGACATTTACAAGCTGTCAATAAGACCAGCCTGCTATGTAAATTAGTTACATTGCTTATCGCCCTATTCTTAAACTTACTATAGCACATGCAATTTTATGATATTCGCACTAAGCACATCTTCCATATAAGCTCTACAGTACAGGCCAGAGGGATTGCAGCATTACACGCGCATAAATTGCGTGTAAAGACGCCGAATTACACGCAGTTTACGCGCGCGTAACATTTACGCGCAGTTTGAAAGTCAAGCTCATTAAGTGCGTGTAATGTATAACGAAGGAATTTGCTTCGATCGCCACGCACAACGACCGGATCCGCCGTCTGGTCTTAAACATATCACCGGATTCTAAAAACATGTGAACGTGAACTTTACTTTTAATGGAACTCTTTCTGAATGGGAAGATTTTGTTACATGTAACTTACAAAATTATCTCTGCACTTGTTTCCTGGTACTTGTTGTTGGATTAAAATAAAATCACGCATCTGTCTTGCTTTTCGTGCAAGATGAAATTCTATCCGAACGGAATATTTTGTCACAAATGTCGAACAATTCGGAATCGCCAATCGGTTTCTTTGCGTTCCGGGTTTCCTTTGAATGAAATTGTTGTGAATTTTACGTAGTCAAAAACATGTTTGGCAGGCTTTGGTTTTCATTTCAGCCGACAACAACAACGCCAAATTAAAATATGCATTCCGCTTGTTGATGAGCCACCGCGGCAGCTGCAAACAGACCGACCGTATTTAATATTTCGATGAAGCAAAGAGCCGTCGAGTCGGTCGGTGTTTAAATCAACTGATGTCGCATGTGACCGAACAAAATATCACAGGATTCTTAAAACATCTATCTTAATCTAAATACTGTACACTTAAATATCGTCACTTCCAATTACAAACTCTTTAGTTTCTCAACAAAGATGAAATTCTATCCAAACAGAATATTGTGGTGACATGCTATATAAGTGTAAACAAAATACTTTTCCAGTTGACTCCCGATAACTCAACTGTATGTCGAACAATTCGATATTAGTTTCTTTGCGTTGCGAGTTCCTTCTCCGAGGCTTTGATCGCGCTTTGAGGCTTTCCGACAACAACGCTGAGTTAACATTTGCATTCGGTGCGAATAAACAATTAACAATCAATTTACTTCACGCGTGAGGTTGCGAATTTGAAATGAACAATCGAAATCCTCTTTGTGACTTTCAACATTCCAACAAAAGTTTTCTAGGAAAATCTCTCCGAAATTCGCGAATTAAACTGCACAATAATTTCACCATACACCTAAAAACCTGATAATTCTCAAATTTCAAAATGAAATTCGCTAAAATGATATTTCATAGCTATTTATCTTTGAAAAACTGACGATGTTTCCACCCGAATTCTGAATCTCACAACCAATGTTCGCACCTGCTACGTAAGTTTGAACTTTCGCTTCAAATTTCAAAATTAAGCACTGTAAAGTTAAAAGTTCCACTCTAACTTATTCTGCCCTTTTATGTCAACAGAATGGTCGACGCAAGTACTCATCCCTGGCCTTACGGCACAAACGCCAACTGGCCTCATTCATCGTAAATGAGAAAGATGACGTTCACAATGTTATACGACTGGGGTTTACGACGTTAAACCACTTTCATCAGGCTGCAATTCTGTGCAATTATTTACATTAGGTTTATGAATTCCCAATGATGGCTTGTGAGTTACACGTACGGTAAAGGTCTACCGCAACATTCTTCACTTCGCTACCTGAAAAATACACGCACTTTGCGTGTATGAATAACAAAGGATTTCTTTTTTCTTCGAAATACACGCAATTCGCGTGTAATTGAGGTGCGTGTAAAAGTGCCCGTAAAAAATTACGCGCCTGTAATTTGCGTGTAACGCGTGCGTAAGGTCAAGTCAAGTCAAGTCAATTTGCGTGTAACGCGTGCGTAAGGTCCCTCTTTTTTTGCACATTTTACGCGCGCGTAAGTGCTGCAGTCCCTCTGGCCTGTACTGTATGTGCAGCACTTCACTTTCCAATGGAAACTACCAGTATGATATTAACGTGAGCATAGTAATAAAACAGGATACATAGTAATCAAGATTTATCTCAACATCATAAAATACTAAAAATCAAATTTGGCTGAATTTCCATATCATCGTGCATGCTGTTGGCTGAATTGTATGGGGTAATGCACATTTCTTGAAGAATGAAACAGTACAGATACAGCATGCAATAAGTTGTATAAATAACATAATTAAAATCATCTTGATATCCTTTGTAACTGAAAATTAAATTTGGCTGGATATTCATATCACCCCATACAAAACTTTGCATGCAATGAGCCATTTGAGAGCCCAAAGTCAACACAATTACTTGATTTTTTGTTCCTTTTTACCTTGATTACTAACCCAATTGTGGACAGTTATCTTAACCGTTCAGCTAATATTTGCATGATTTAAATAAAATTGATTTCATCGAGATGGCTATCAACTATAAACTGTACGCCCACCACACCAGCAAAGGATAAAATTAAGCTTAACGTAACAGACTATGTGCAACAGCTGTATTTGTGTGAAGTGATGTTGACAGGAGATTATAAACAGTACGTTTGGAAATGTGTAAAATATAATGACTCGTATGATAAAACGATGCATAAAACTCCAAAATCTGAAGACCTCATCCTATGTCTTCCTTACTGGCAACAAACAATTCAGTTCACCCAAAACTCAAATTCAATTCCGCGACTACCCACAAAACTTTGATAAGTTTCATGCAGACACACAAACAAACATGAAATGCTCTACCGTTTGGCGTTTTCTAGGTCCGACACTTCTCTGTATAGAGTGGCGAACGTTAGTCTCTTCATATTTCTCTGCAAAAAGAAAGGCACATAAAATTGTTCATGTAGCAAATAATCTACCAATATTGGCGATTTCAGAAAATTTCAACTGTCTGCGATGAATGGACTACTTACTTCACGTGGATCGGCGCAGCTTTTGGAAACTTGACGCACGTACTTATCCAGTTCTTCTTTTGTCCAAACCATCTTAAAATATTGAAACGTAGACTTCCTGATGCCAGAGAAGAAGCTGATTCATGCGCAGCTGCGACGAAAATTTCTAGTTTCTGTGTTCATTTTCGCTTTCATCCCTCGAGGAAGGAAATCAGCAAACGCGTGCATTTAAAATGTTTAGCGCTGACCAAAACCAATGCGAGCGAAGGTTCACAAACCAAAAGTAACCTGGCGTGACCTGGCGTGTCACCTGGCGTGACAAGCCAAAAATGACGTAATGTTTTGAGGGTTTGTCGTCTGGGATTCCAAAAATTGAGGGGAATATATAAAGTAAAAATACAAAAGCATGGCTAATGGTCCTTAAGGCCGTATATCTTGTTTAAGAGGGGAATAGCATATTTTGGTAGTTTCGGAGCAATTTAAAAAGCGCCTATATCTTTCAGATAATGGGAACCTGCTTCTTGGCAGTGACAGGAGAAGCTGAGGGGACAGCATTTACTCCACATCCCACTATTTTCCGCCATTTGCTACATCACATAGTCTTAAGCTTGATGCAATTGAGCTACAATCAATCCATGGCTGGTAGTTTTTAACGACACTGGTGTTACGTTAGTGGAAATTAGTGTACCACTACTATAAAGGCAAGCTGACATTTTGGTTTGCATGCAGCTCATACAGGGAATTCTGCAGAGTTGTTGTATTGGTGGAGCCATAGCAACTTGTAAACGAAAGAAAATTTGATGAATGATAAGTGTTTGTTTATGCTTGGGGGATAAGGAGTGGATGAAAAACTTTTGTTCTAGATTGTTTCTGCTTTCTATGTTACCCCAACATGGTGAGAGGAGACCAGCCTGACTCATAACACTTGTGGTTTCTTTCAGGTCTCCTTGCCATTTACTTTTTCTCAATCTCATTATTTCCATCTTGTATTGTGAAATGTTGTATAATTATAATTTTGGCAAATAAAGAGTGAATGAAGGAATGTAGCTAGGGAGAGATTTCCAGCTTTCTCCCTTCCTATGCTTAATTCATCTGTTCACATAGTAAGCAACTTTGGTGGCTTATCCAAACATTGAATTTGCCTCCGTAAAAAAATAAAAATGGACAATTATTGAGATTGTGTGGTTTCTAACCACTTTATTTACATGAAATATTTGAAGCAAAGATTAAATACCATAAGAAAAGAAAAATCAAAACAAAAATACAAATCTGGACAAAAAAAATTTACAAGCTAACTTCTTGTGTTTACATCTAAAACTAAAAAGAGAATGCTTGTGTATGCAAATCTTCAAACAGATTAATAAATCATCCTGGTATTCAGAATGCAGTTGTAAATACAATCACTGCACAAATGTTATTCTTGTCTTGCTGGTATTTATCTGCCACACATTTAGCTCTTCATACTCGCCAAGACAGGCATCAAACTGGTCAGGGGTGAATCCTTTCTTTAAACAGCGCTGTTTAGCCTCTTCAAGCCTGAAGTAAAATAAGCAATACAGGTTTGTTACATATTCCCTACTCCTAACCTGCATATCTTCATAGAAAAGGATAATTGTTATGACTGCCTACCCAACTGGCTAAAGTGAAGCTATCTTGACAGTGCAGGATTTCTCACAAGTTCCAAAGAGAAAGATCTTTGCTTAATTCAAATGCTTTACCCACATTTCTAACCCTAACAAGAAAGAAGTGCAGAGAACATGAAAAGATTTTGAGACTTACTTAACACCACTTGCATCTCCAGCAAGTTCTTTGATAATTCCATAAATGGCATCAACAGGATTCACAGTCCTACATATAGAAAAAAATTGTGTCACTTAACATACAAGAAAACTTAACCTTTAAATAAGATGGCAGGCAAGCCATAAAATATATTCAGAAATAACGGAGAAATATTTAATTGCTATTTACATCTATGAGACTTGTTTTCTATGATGTAAAACAAGAACTGCAGGGAGCAGAAATACAGATGTCACTTACAGTAACGGTTCAGATAAAACTGAAGGACGGTTACCTGGCTGAGCCCTCATCATCAGCAAGAGATGCCTTCGACATTTCCATCAGCCTCATGGCTTCATTAACATCCTCCTTCTCAACTACATCTGCTAAGCGAAGACGAGCCTGAAAATTTGCCACAACAAAAAAGGATGTCACTATATGTATGTACGAAATTAAAGCCTGAGGAACAAAAATACAGTACAAGTCTCAGATAATGCCTCCTTTATTTCCATGTATTCTTATCTGTTTTGTTTAAGTTTTAAGTATCAATATTGCATGGAGAAGTTGCTCACTTATTGAAATACAGAGAAGAAGGGAAAAATACATGAAATCTAATAAAGGTTCTTAGTTTACCAAAGCAGTTGCCAGTCGTAATACAGCAAGCAAGGTACGAGCTGAAGTGAACGTTGTATCTCTGTTAGTACGAGCTTCTTTCCTCATCTCAACATATGCACTGACAATGTAATCAGTCAGGGATTCAGGGATTACAGGCTGTTTCTCCTGACAAGCAGCAATATAACGTCTGCAAGATGAAAAGTAACAGTAACAAGGGCTTATAAACATAATAAATAATTGTTATCAAATATTTCTATTACTTTTATAACCATCATTAACATTATTTTTATTATTAACGTCATTGTCATTGTTTAAGCTTGAACCTTTTTTCAATGTTGATACAGGTGGTAAGGCTTACTTGGTTAATCAGTAAAAGGCATTTTGGCAAAGACTGTAGTATGGGAAATCAGTGATGCAACATTTACTTTTGTTACTGTTATGAAAAACACTGTTATTCATTGTGGTAACTTCACTGATAATATAAATTAGTTCTATGGTCTCACGACGGAGTCACCTGGGTGGTGGTTGCAACATTCCGACTGCATACTGCTAGTCTTCTTCGCCTGAAGAAGACTAGCAGTAAGCAGTCAAAACGTCGTTTATATTATCATTTATTTATTTATTATTTACTACATGTATTCGTTACAGGGTGGCTATAAACAGATAAAGATTAATGGAGAAAAAACTATTGACAAAACCCACATACCTCATAAGATTCATATCCAGTGGTGTGTGCTGTGTTGGTGGATGAGAACAATGCTGATGGACATATGTGATGTGTTGCGCCAGTCTACAAGAAAGAGTATTGCACATTAAATATGCCAGTATCTAAAACTAGCCCAGTCATTCAAAACCTACCTGAATAACAGTACTGTAATTTAAGTTTCACCTTAAGTCATTATCTCTGTCTGACTTGTCCTGTATAAGCCACAGAACATCAAATCTTGATAGAAGAGCAGCCGGTAACTGAATGTTTTGTTCTGCCGTTTTTTTGGGGTTATATCGACCATAGGCGGGATTAGCAGCAGCCAGGATTGACACTCTGGCATTTAAGGTTGTCATGATACCTGCCTGCAAATTGACATACATATAACTTAACATTAGAAAAAGGCATTCAATGCAAGTGGCATAAGTAAAGGTAATCACACGGTTTTGAGTTCGATTTGGAATTAATTTGCACCAGTGAGTTTTTCAAAACGGTGAAATTGGTCGACCCGCTTCGGCGAGTGCAATTTCAGCTTTTTGAAAAACTCACAAGTGCAAATTAATTCCAAATTGAACGAGAAAAAACATATGATTACTTATTAATAATATAATCATAAAAAAAATTTGCCTGGAGGAAGTGCCGGAAGATCTCACTGCGGACAGCAAGTGAGCATTTCATGTGGATTTGACACTTTATTTACTGATTGGCTGATGAAGATCAGCTGTTAATGCTACAAACTCAAAGCGGTTTGTTTAAAAATAAAGAATATCATAATCCAGAATATCGATGCGTAATTTGCACTGGTGTTACACTTTTTGCCCTGGTGTTACATCTGAGCTGCACTGCTCTTAACCAATCAGAATCAAGTAATTTTTTCATGTATATTATTAGACCATGTAACAGAATCATCCACAAATGAAGGACCTAGTAAAGAGCAAGATGCAAATTATCTTAGTTTTTCTTTGTTAGGTATCTCTTGGGACTTCTGTCAGTAATGTGAATAATAATATAATTTCATTACCATTATTATTGCTATTACCCCTATTATCATCACTATCATTAACAAGTTTCTGGCAGTTGATTAGCTCTTGAACTATTCTGAGTGACCTATTACTAAATTTTAGAAACAACTATTTATTTCAGCTGTAATTTGTAAAGCTTGTTGCTTGTTGTTGTTGTAGTTGGCCATAAATCAGTTGAACTGTCTTTCCATGCACGAATTAGATTCTTAGATAATTTCCCAATAACACTGAGACATGACCAAATCTTTTCAATGTTACAAAAAAATCATTCCAAAAAAAAAAACAAATGGTATTTGTTTCATGCTTCCCCCATTCTAGGATTATTCTACCATTGTAATTTCACATCGTATTACAGTTTTTGTCATTCCAACATTTTAAATTTGTGATAAATTCACATAACTGTGTTTACCTTAGCAATAGACACAGTCTGTTGTTCCATAACTTCATGAATCGATGTTCTGTCGGCATCCATCATCTTGTCAAACTCATCAATACAACAAACTCCTTTGTCCGCAAGAACTAGGGCACCACCCTCTGTGTATAAACAGTATTACACCATTAATTCCTTTACATCCCATGGTGATCAATATGCAACTTCTACCCAGAACATTTAACTTCAGAAGAATTATTTTGCTCCTCATACTAAGGTCACAAAGGATGATCTTGGCTCTTCCTTTTATAAAAGAAAAACTGAAACCAATTTCACAATACCAAGAATCATTTCTCCAGTCAAAGGGTCCTTCATTACAGCAGCCGTCAAACCAACACCCGAACTGCCACGTCCCGTTGTGTACTGGCCTGAAACAAGACATTCAGCATTAAGTTTGATAAGTAAATAACTCTGAGAAAGATGTGCATGCAGCCCTTCAGTTCAACTACAGATGGAATAATTTGTATCACTGCAGGTGAAGATATCAAAAAATTAAATAAAAATTTCCTTGACTTACTTCTAGGTGCTAGGCGGTCGATGTAGGCCAGCAACTGACTCTTTGCAACACCAGGATCACCCATCAGTAGAATGTTGATGTTACCTGCAAGCAAAATCAGTATTATAGAAAACTTCAGCCAAAATAGTTTTACTAGGAGTAGATACAAATTTGTCAAAATAGTTATGCTGATATTGACAACCAAAACTTGACAAATCACTCTAAATAAAACTTCCTACTGCTACTCTTAAGTTTAACTTGCCTCTTATTTTCATGCCCTGAGGAGTACAATCCACTCCACCAACCAACAGAAGTAACAGAGCTTTTTTAATATCTTCATGTCCATATATTTCTGGAGCAAGTGATGATGACAGCTTGTCATAGAAGTCTGGTACTGTGATAGACAAAAACATTTAATTTCAGATGAGTACTTGAGTTAAACATAATATGCATCTTGCATAATAAAATGATACAACATCAAATGTTTAAAATATTATTGATATAATATTATTATATTTAAAAAGGTATTGATAAATTATTATTTTAAACAAATAATATTGCATAGCAAACCTTCTGAAAGTGCTTGAATTTCTTCATCACTCAGCTCTTCACTATCAACCTCATTATCTTCCATCTTGTTCATTTTGACAATCCTCTGTAGGCAAACAAAAGAACTTGCATAAGGAACAATCAAATAAATGACTCTTCATTTCCTTTTTGGGTGAGTAAGTGCTTAACTTCAAGCAAATTGTGTCAAATAGAAATGGCTTGAAACAAACTCTAACAAAACTGTGCTACAAAAGTTACACGAACTTCTAACAAAGTTTCTGAGAGCAGATTCGTTTGAAATAATTTAAAATCAACTCCAACACAAAATTTAATGTGCTGCAGAGCTTATATGCATTGTGACAAAATCATTGATAACATACCCTTTTGGTACAATCCTTTTTAAAATGGTTCAAGATAAATTGTAACATGACTGTGCTGTGAATCTTACATGTGCTTCCAGGAAAGTCTCTGATAGCAGACCCTGAGTTAGTTGTCTGAATCCTGTTTTCATCATGGGAAGGAACACCCCTGTAACAGATACATGATCACCAGGTACAGCCAGTCTTGTTGTCTCTCCTTTAGCCACGACTGTCATGGACCGTGGAATGTGCCCCACTGGTACCTGATCACTATGCTCTTGGATTTTAAGTTCTTGGAATTTCACAAACTTGGAGCCTCTTGTTTGGAGGTAAAGACGACCTCCAGCTCTGTTGGTTAGAGAAGGGCAATAACAAATTCCATACACTGCATTCAAGGTGGCTAAGATGTGCAACAAAACAGAAAAAGAGAAAGGCACTCCGGAGTACGTTGGACAAGATAGCAGCAGACTGAGGAAGGTAAAGAAGTATTATAAAGGAACTATGCACCTAATGGGCAAGAAGGATAGGTAACAAAAATTCTTTGACCCAACATCATTGTAGACTAGAGTGCATTATCATCTGGTCTTGACTTACTTGTTCACCTTACATTCCTCACTTGGGCACATCAATAAAGGCATAAAAGTCTGTGATGTGATCTACAAAGATAAAATAAAAGCACAATTCAATAACTTAAATTTTCTTTGAATTGACAATTTTCCATTCTTATGGTCACTCATTTTTGCATTTTTTGTACTTTTAAATTCTTATGTCTGAATGGTTTAGATGGAAAAACAAAAAAGGGCTTCTCACCCCGTGTTCCCTAGACTTCCCTAATTGCATGTGTAAGCCAGTTTACATCCAGGATCTGAGAAAAAATTCTTCTTACTTAATACAATACACTTGATCGAATTGGTTAATTGGAAAATTTGGAGCTAGATCTTTTCAGTATCTTCAGGTTGATAACTTTATCAATTCTCGTGAGCCATCTGCTTGACAAGACATTGAAACTGTAAGAAGCCACATCATTGATTATTTAAGGAGTCAAGGGTTTAAGTAGAGCATGGTTCTTACTGGTTGGTAGGACTCAGCGCCACACTGGTCACATGTATAAGTAGCAACTTCTACAACAGGTTTAACTTCAGTTGATCTGGTGACAATACCACGAACCACAACAAGCTTCCCGATGTTTTCTGCCTTCACCTCACGTACAGCATCTGCCTTGCGATGGCTAAGATGCTTGAAGTAAACTTCACTGGAAAATGGCACAAAGATAAGCATAAGTTAGTGGCGTTATGACGTCCCATGATTGTCACCTAATGTTCATTATATGACAATGAATCCAACAAGACAAAATTAAATTTCTTGATATAGCTCACTAATTTTTTAAGAAAAAATTGGTAAGATTTCCTCACAGGTCCCTACTTCATTATGCATGCTGTAGCTGCACGGTTTTGTTCTCAGAAATGTTTGCACGCGCACAATTCAACTACAGCATGCATAATGAAGTAGGGACCTGTGCGGAAATCTTACCAAAAAAATTTGCATGGATATGATGCTGTATGTTATCAACTCACTATCGCCTAAGAAGCTCAGGAGGGTACTTGTTTCTTGGATCTCTTATCTCATTGTCATTTCGATTACGTTGCTCCAACAAAAGACGATGTTCAATGTAAACATCTAGTGCATCTTTGACTTGCACCTGCAACATACACAAGAATAACATACATGCTGTTGCGGAACTGTGTAGGGTAATGTACATGCAAATATTTCTTGCTTTAGAAGGAACAGTACATCCACAGCACGAATGTGTAAAATGGGGTGATATGAAAATCTTGCCAATGTTTTTATAGTGACAAATTAAAACAGCATCAAGTCAGGGTACTTTAAGCACTGTGAAATACTTCTAACGATCACATGAAACATTTTCATCTATAAAGATATCCTCAAATTGTAACATAAATAATCTGTTGTTTTGAAAACTTTTAACAGTATACCATGAAATAATTAATAAACTCATTTTCTGTTTAGGAGAACGAAAGGATACAACTGAGTGCCAACGTTAACTTAAATTATCTGACCTCTCTTTCTTTGTAGTCTGGTAGCACCTCAAACACAGCGTCTTCAAACAGCTGTTTATAACGCCGACCATTATCCACGATGTTGTTTGCCAGTTCAGGGTCGATCTGCAATAAATATCAAAATAGAGGATTAACTCGCTACGCTACTCCATAGACTGTCATCGAAATTAAACACACGTCGCTCGTTGGCGCTTTAATAAAATGGTCTTCTACCTCAGCAACATCATCAAGTTCAATCAACAGCTCCACTTGCTCGCGATGAGCAACCTTAACCTGAAAGATGAAAATGGTCCAAACTTCAGCACGTATAACGAAAACTTCGGATAGTTGTTGCTCATACATGCCAAAATCTAATTTGATATTTAAAAAGAACGCGTTCATTCATTTGCAGCATAATAGCGCCGAAATTCGAATTACTAAGTAACGCGGTGCAGACAAAGGAAACAGGAATCCTTTACCAGTTGCTCTCCGTATTTGAAAGTCTTCCCTACGTCTCCATCTACATAAAACTCGGCAAGGAATCTCTTGACTTTATCTGAAAAAGTTCACAACTAAGAATGCATCTCAATCTAATAAACGAATATGCAATGTCGACTGCAAACACAATGAAGATAAAACGACGCGCGTTGGACAATGAATCAATGACCATAACTTCGACTATACCTTTCTCTGCTTGGTAATCAGGCATCTTGAATAAGCAATAGTTTATCACAGGGTTCCAGAGAAATGTCTTATAACGCTACCACAAATTATAAACTTCTTTCTGCAACGAGCCCTTCGTGTAACATGTGATAAATTTGGCGCGAAAACCTTGGTGACCCTTTGGATTGTGGGTAGTTCTCCCCAGACTGTTCCGTCCATGGAAAATTAATAGTACGCCTGGAATATGAGAACTGATCAATGTCGAATGTGATTATGAGGTTAGATAATCTTCAAGAAGTCGAACTTCCTGTTCATATACTAAGTGATAAGTTCACTTTCTGTACTTGGCAGGTAAGGGATGAAGTTAAGATTTGAAATTTTTTGCTAATAGCCTTCCCTTTTGTTTCCAAAGTAGGGATATATCCTCAAGTCTTGTGGTGCGTGACAGTGACTGTCCCCCCCCTCCCACGTAATTTTTGCCAACTTTTTTTCACTGAATTTTTGATAGTGGTGGCAACAAAAAGTAGAATCTGACAAGCATGCTCCCAAAAAGCACTTGGGTTAAATTGGTTGTGATCTTTCGAATTGTAATCACTGTTTGTGTTGTGTGTGTGTGTTGTTTTTGTTTCATCTTGTAGTTCGCTTGTTTATTTTCCTTGTGATTATGAGATATGCATTGGGCAGTTATTCAAAATGTTTCATTAAAAATACAGCAGGAAAATAAAAAAATAGGTAACTAGGATATTTGTAATGATACCACTATGTTTTATTTTGTTTACTTTGTAGCCAGGTGATGAATACAACTGGATTGAAATAGGTTTGTTAAACATACATTATGCTCAGCGTGCATGAAAAGTTGTTTTCACAAAGTTATTTTAAAAGGCTGCAGGCATCCTGATACAGCTTTTAACATTTTTACTGACAAAACATTTGCATATTTTTTAATGCCCCCCTCCCCCCCCCCTTTAAGCCATGCACAGAAAAATGGTAGACCACTCCCTATTGATTCTCTAGTTCTGTCCGGGCAAATGGACATGCATTCATATAATACAAGAAATAGAGATTACATAAGACTCCCCAGAGTGAAACGAAACTGGGGCAAACAACGCTTAGATTTTCATGCCATCAATGATTTTAATAGTCTTAATAATTACATTAAAAATTCATCTACTTTAGTATCATTTAAGAGAAATTTATTCTCTTCTTTTTAGCCTTTTTAATTTCTTCTTGCTTTTTATACTTTTTTCTTTCTCTTAATTGTAAATATTTCTTTTTCTAAATTGAATATATAAATTTTTTTGTAGATGTAGATATCTTTAAGCCTCTCTGGGTCTCTATGGCGGCAAAGAGGGTTGCCAGTTGTTCAGATTTCTCGGAAAACGAAAACAGATTTTTAATGTCTCTGACAGGTGTACTTCATAGCCCTACCTCTAGCCAAAAAAATATAGTGACCTCTTCGAACCAGATGAGGCAGAAGAAACAATTAAGGACCTCTACGAAAACCACTGTGATAGAGTTTCTCCTTAATAAAGATTGTTATTATTATTATTATTATTATTATTATTATTATTATTATTACACCAGCACCTCCCTCACCAATAAATAATGACCAGACGCTCATTTTGTGAAGTAGCAGCACTTTAATATCTTGCTATATCTTGTCACTGATGGTTGTTTTTACTGTAATTTGTAGTAAGAGAGGCATTTGGTGATTTTGTGTCTGACTGGACTCCAGAGAAATTTGTTGAAAGGTGATCGAAGTACATTGTACTGGTGTATTATCTTGTTTGTTATCAGTTGCAGTAGTTGTAGTAACCTCTGTGCAAGACAAGTTTAGGCCCTATCCATTCACATCTCCTGTCTATTTGCAATCCTTTTCCTTAGAAAGATTGCCCAAATAAATTAAATGATCTCTTTGGTACAAAAGTGTTGGACACTACAGTCGAGTTTGCAGGTCTTTCCAATTCACTGTTCCATTATATGGACATGAGTGTTTTACTGGGAATTGCACCACTCGTAAAATTCCTATGAAACTACACCTAGGACCATTATAGTGGCATATTTTCCATATCCTCATTAGTGAGGATATTGATGATGTCATTTCCTGCCTTGCACAATTCAGTTTGTGTGTAAAACTTGATGTGTTTTTGTCTTGCATATAATAAAAGAAAATTACATGTTAATTAGCTCGAAGATATGAATTTTATATTCAAGTGGGAAGAACAATATTGTTCTTGCCACTCGAACATAAAATACATATCTACTTGCCACCATGTAATGTCCTCTACCTATAATACTAACCCCATGATATTTAGCTTATTCTGGTTAAAGACCATCTGATTGGAGGAGCAACATATACTAGTCACTACATTTATCAGCCATCACTGTACTTAAAGTATGTCACTGCTTTTAACAAAGTGTCTTTCTAAAAATATTAGGTATGCATCAACTCATCTGTTTAAAGAAGATGGTTTCTTTTTTGTTAAAGATGGGAACAGATATGTAGGAACAGCATTTGCATGGCATGATGTCTCTGATATCTCTTCAGGAATGTTACACTGGGTAGCAGTTATTCCAGAATATCAACGACGTGGATTGGCTCGAGCACTGACTCTACATGTTCTTAAGTATCATAAAGCACATGGAAAAGAATCAGTAAGCCTAAAAACTGAGGTGTACAGAACAGCAGCAATTAAACTGTATCAAGACATTGGCTTTAAAATGTGTGCCATTCAAGATGGAAAACCTTAAAGTACAGTATTGAAACTAATACCCTGTTCACACCAAAGCTAAACATGTTTAAATGCTGTATTATTGTACATAGTTTAGTATTGATTCCTTCATAAAAGTTGCTTACTGATGTTGTCATCTACAAATTTAGCAAGAATAGATAGACAGAACATGTTAAAGCTTATTTGAATCCTGTGTAAAAGCCTGTGTTCCAGTGTTCGTTTACCAATTTTCACATTTTAAAACCTGGTTTAATTAAACATGTTCATTTGAATGGGATATAAGATGGACTTCTACAATATTGAAGGAATTAGCAAACTTTTAATGGTAAAATTCCAAAGCTAAAGGAGTTCGAGGATAAGGAACTTAGTAATCAATCCTCTGACATAATTTATGCCGGGTCAATTATACTAAAGAATGAGTTTTCATTAAAGTCATGATGATCAATACAAAGCACTTTCATTCTCAAACATTTCATCTTTATATGTCTTGTTCCTTTCACCAATAGTGACAGCTCTTCCATTGGCAGAGATGTTATTTGCAGCTATAAACTTAGGAAGAGTCCTCTTATCTTTGGCATTCTGTCTGCGCTTTTTAATAATAAAATACACAAGGACAACAGCAAAGAGAATTGCTGCCGCAATGCTTGACAAAACTGCTCCACCAACCAATGCAGGTGAAAAAGATGTCTGTGTTTCTTGATTGGATCCATGACCATTGGAGTTATCTGCAAGAGATATAACACCATAAAATGCCACTCCGCTGTTTATATCATGTACAAGGGTGTTTTCACCCTTTTTATTTCAACCACAGGGAAGGGTAGAATTTGCTGAAAAAAAGTGGTTGTCTCCCTTGTAAGGGACTCAAGAAAGGTCAACACAGAATGACTCTATCAATTTCATGAGCCCCTCTTGACATACAGATGACTGATTAAATGTCAGGGGGGTGGCTGGTGAGGTGGGGCACATAACCCTTTTCTCCTTGTCTGAATAATATTGTTGATGCAAAGTCCACATCACTGAGATGTTTGACCATAAATTGCAGGCTAAACATTAGAATACAAGACAGCCTATGCCAAACTGATTTGACAGTAATTACCTTTGTCTGTCCAGTCTGTTTGTGTCTTTGTAGTTGTTGTCTTTACTCTTGTTGTTGATTTCGCACCGCCCTGCCGTATAACTGTTTACAACATATATAAAGGTTAGCTTCTAGAGAAACTGGTTCTAGTTTTGAGGAAAACTGAAACACAAATTTTGGGTTTGTTAAAAAACTGAAGATAAGGTAAGTTTTACCATTGGTAAGATTAAAAGAAGCTGACATTTTGAATGTTAGCCGTTTGCTTTGACAAAGGGCGAACACGTGAAACGTTAGCTTTACCATTTTCTCACGATGGTGCAACTTACATTTATCAACTCAAGCGAGTAGTTTGCATGCATCTTTATGTGCTTTCGGCTAACCCCTTTCCCTCCTCCTTCGCATACCTGTTATCACCTTGTTCATCAATGAATTTTTTTATCAATTTATTTATTCATATAGTTATTCTTTATCAATCAATTTATCTATTGATGTGGCACTATTAGGGGTCATCGGGATACGGGATATTTAGGTAAAAAATTATTGAGATACGGGATTTTTGTTAGAAAAATTAACGGGATACGGGATATTTACGCTGGCTGACGTTGTCATCGCGCTTGGGCCATAAATCGACGGGAAAAAAACGAGGATCCGTATTTTACAGTACGGACCGAGAAAACGAGGTTAATAAGATATTTATTATATCTCTGGAGTCATTTTGGCGACCAAAACAAACTTAAGCGGGCCGTACAGTGAAGTACGGCCCGCTAAATTGACCAATCACAGCGCGCGTACTAACTGAGAGATATAATAAATGTAAGTATTTACGTGTAGAAAGTTTCTTGCTGAGTGAATTCACTCCTAACCAATCGTGTCATTGAAGTGCCGTGTTACTTTCAAACAAGATGTTACATAGCTAGGAAAATTCCACCTATAAACATTATAACCATCCATGAAATGCTATTCGCACGCAATTTCCATTAAAGAACGAAACATCCCTGGAAAATGTGTTTTACATTATGCACCTATTATTTTAAATCCGTTGGAAGGAGAACTGGGGGACAGTGCATGAGGTGTGGATTTGACATTTTTCAAAAGTTTGCCGTCAAATTCCCTGCCCACGGGAAAACCATTCCAGTCAAGTGCACAAAAATTTCCCTACCTGCGGGCAGCACATTACTGTCAGATATCTCAAGGTCGGAAGCAAGAAAGACGCAATGAAAAGAGGTCGAAATAGAACTGTATAATTTTCACTTCTTAACGTATCTCCAAAGGATGTATATCAAATTACAGTGAACCCTGAGCAAAATCAACAGAATCATTGGGAAACAGTTCGTGTTTTCTGCAAAGGTAGCAGAAAGCATAACAATTCAATATGAAAAAAAAATAGAAAGAAAAAGAAAAGCTCTGAAAAAAAGAAAGCTGTTTCTCTATTTAAACAAGAAATGAGTAACAGTTTCATTCTTCTTCCTCATAAAAGCAATTATTAACAGCTTCAAGACAGATTCAAATATCCCCTCCCTCCGGAAAGCAAGACCATGCAAAAGTCCCAACGCAGGGACAGCAATCACTCACAATCAAATAACCCATGCCCTGCCTCCCCCTCCTCCCCCCACCCCCCGCAGGCTATAATTTGATAGGTGCATTTTCTACTACCCAAACGTATTCTCAGACCCCCCAATGGAACCTCACTGATCCTCCACGGTATCTTACTGGTTTACCTGCGTTCGGAGGGGTTGTAGAAACACTGAGATTTCCATTACAAAAGTCTTTTTCACAGCACAAAACGTCTTCATTGTGTGGTAAAGAGGGATTACAGATGAAGTCTCTTTGAGGTCCTTTATTCAGGCAGGCCCGTATTAGGGAGATTGTTCCATTAACATCTGTACTGTGCTGCATGAAACATGATCCATCTGTTGGGCAGGTGCTGTTAACTCCACAGTTGTCGCAGTAACATTCCAGTTTCTTCACCTTGTTATTCCCTGTTCAAAAATCAAGGCACAGTACTTATGACAACTAAATTGCTTTAATCTGAAAAGGAAGTTGTTAAAATCCCTGCAGAGTGAATAATATTTAACAATTGTTTGCCTCAGGCTCAGTGATTATCGGTGAATATTCGCCGATAATCACTGAGCCTGAGGCGAATAATTGTTTTAGTATAAATACACAACGTCTTTATAAGGCCAAATCAAACCATACTCTAGTTTTCAGTCTATTGCAGGTGATTATTTTAAAAAAGAAAAAGCATTGTACAACACGAAAAAATTTTATTTCATCAACAGCGGGCGAACAACTGGCAGCCATTTTGTTCTTTGAGGTGATTGTCGGCTGATAATTAACAATTAGACCCGTAGCCCTTGAGGGCGAAGTGTCTAATTGTTTTAGTATCACCCAACTAGTCGGACAGAAAAAGCAATAATAAAGTGAGCAAATGCAAGTTGAAGAAAGATTTATTTAGGAATAAAACAAAAGAAAGCGCCACGAATTTCGCTACTAGAGGACTATAGTCCTCTAGTGGCGTTGCCAATCAGATTGCAGCATTTGCATTAGTCCACTAGTTGGGTGGTACTAATCCAAGATAACGAACCAATCAAAGCGCACGATTTTGTATAATCACCTGAGTAATTATGCGAATTACTCTTATACCTAGTTTAACGGCTTAAATTGCTCCCACGGGTCCCTCTGATAGGATCCAACTCGAATTTCAATTTTTTGAGTTTGGCTAAATCCCGCTGGAAAAGTAATTTGACGTCTTTCACTTATGCACCAGGCCAGAAAATCTTCATTGTTTCATTTAGAAAATGTTTTTCTCTCTTATTTAGAAGTCCTCTCCCATCATGTTACATTCTGTAATACCCTAAATTGTGCAAATCCTGCGTAGTCACCACAGATCTTACCACTGGATTGAGAAGCACTGGGCCAAGGTAAAGGCCATTGCGTCAGCTGACACAATCCATTGCCCGCAGTTGTTTCTGGGTAATTAGGCATGCACTTGGGGAAGAAGATATTATGTCTTTGAAATTCATCATCACAGCTGCTTCTGACCTCCTCACACAATGATTGACAAGTGAACAGTGTGGAGCCATTATTGGTGACGCAAGGAGCAGTTTGAATAAAACAGGAAAACCTCTCCAAGTTTGGTGAACAGTTGCTGTTGAGGACTGGGGCGAGAATCTTGAGTGAGGACTGAAGACGAGTGATTGAGTCATTCCCTAGGACGCTGAAGTTTTTTCTGAGGCATGCGGGCTCAATAACTTGTTCACAACTTGGTAGCTTTATTTCTGTGGAGGCAGTGCAAGATGTTATTATAAAAGAAAAGATAAGCGAAAGTGGAAGGAGAGGTTGAGGGGGAATGGAGTACCCGTACTATTTATCGTGGTAATATGTGAATGAATGAATGAAAACATTATTAACGTGTCAGTGTATTTAGCTATAAATTAGCTAATTGGGGAAATCTAACTAGAACCAATAGCTTACAAGTAGTGTACGAAAAATTAATAAATAAATGTCAAAATTAATAAATACTTTTTTACAGTATAATAGTAAATCAGGAGCCCATTACCGGCTCCTGAGTAAATACAATAAAATATCTTAAAATTGTTTTCTTCTCGATTTACATATAGTTTGCAGCAACTGCTATTATTGTCAATGATATCGGAAAGGTCACTTTTTATTATTCTGGTCTTTAAGTGTCGCGAGGGTTGGTGTTGTCTCGTCCCGTGGGGGGGGGGGGGGGGGTACTTGGGTTAATGTGCCGCTGGGTATGTGCCGCTGGCCTCTCAGAGCCCCCACCCCATTTTAGTCTATTTTTTGGCCAATTATAGACCCCATGTTAGTCACTTTTTGGAAAATGTAATTTTTGCGATCCCAACTTAGTCACTTTCTATTTATGCATCTACCTTGTTACCTTGGTTTCAAGAACGGAATGTAATGCGGTCAATGCAAGCTTATTGTTAAATTTAATAAACAACTTTCTGATCTTTTTAACCGAGAATTTTCCCATTTTGATTCCCTATTTACCCCCAAAATTCGAAAATTTGCGACCCCATTCTAGTAACTCTATTGAAAATGCGACCCAATTACGGTCACTGCAGTTGTGAAAATGCGACCCCATCCAGCGGCACATCCCCATTAGGCTCCTGTAAGGGAGTACCCCACCCCGCGTCTCGTATTCCTTATTAGTTTCGACCAGATATGTGGACCCTGGTATCTTATTGTGTGTTTTCCATAACCTGTATTATCAAAACGCCGGGTATTTCAAAGTCACAGTTTCTGAGGCAGTATTGAGAGTTTCTAGTTTTGAATATTTGTTATAGGCAGCTTGAAACAAGATTGTTTTTAACCTTATACATCAGAATGGCAGAATCTTGTAGCCGTCTGTTATATAGAGTCGGTAGCGTGCATGCACGAGCGAGAAGTTCTTCGTCCGCTTCCGTCTTTGATTTCTATATTGCCCGTAGTGCGCGTTCCAGTACCCGCTCAATCTTCCTCCTATCGGATGTCGGTAATATCGGACATTCTTGTATAATGTTAACTTGGCGTTACATGGAATTAGATTGCGCAGACGTACCCGTACTCGTACTATTTGGCTAGCTCTAATTCATAGGTCGCTGTTGTGACCTGGAAAGTTAAAGTTTTCGTCGATATAGACGCCTAGCAGTTTTATTTGCTCCGTTTTCTTGATTTCCTGATTGTCACTGTTCACTATTTGCAGTATCGATTGCTTTTATTTGCGGTATCCATATTTCTAGGATTGATTCCGGTATAAGGATTGGAACTTGTCTGGGTTTAGCAAGGAGAAAATTGTTCTTGTACCACGCTAATGCTTGCCAACCTTGACTCATCAGATATGAATCAACAGCCTCTAGGGTCTTTCCAGTTGCGTATAGTAAGTTGATGGTCATCTGCATACCTTGTCAGATTAGACTCGTTTATATGATATGGCATGTCGTTTTGTAACATCTTCCTCGATAGTGGCCCAAGTGCCGTACCCATGAGACAGCCACGTTCCATTGTTTTCCATTCACTGGTGTGGTCGTTTATCTTCACTCTGTTGAGTCTCTTGTCGAAAAACGAACTAATTAAATCCAGCGAGCCGCTACCAAATCCGTAAGCATTAAGTTTCTTTATAATGAGAGAATGGCATAAGGAATCAAACGCCTTACTCATGTCAGTCGGTTGATAAAATTGTCACGATCTCCTTTCTATTTACAGCCTACTTCCACTCCTCGAGCAGCGTTAGTACAGTTGTTTCGTAACTATGCTGTCTTCTATATCTATAGACCGTTATTCTTTGATACAAGGTTGAGTCGAAGTGACTTAATATCTGCTTGCTAAGTGTTCAGATATTTTGTCCACACAGACGAGAGATGTGATTGGATAGTAATCTCCCTGGCAGTCGGGCCATTGGCTCAGTTTGATCAAGAGAAAATGAGGTTAGAGAACATAACCCCGTCTGATATGATAAGGGGACAGAATCTAGTTTTAGCATGGAATCTATTTTTATCTCGTTCCATGGCTGCGCGGTTTCCCAATATCTTATAGAAACAAGATCCCCATGGCGCATTGAAATTACAACCACGTGATGAGAAGGACATCAGCCATTGGTCAGTTAAAATAGTTTCCGTGTCTGAAAATGGATTCTGTCCCCTTCATAGTAAGAGAACCCAGTATGGAAGATGCGTTCCCTTACCTCATTTTCTCTTGGTTTGATACAGTTATTATAGAGGCTTGTTAGAGACGGCGCTACTTATACTTTTAAGTGCATCCTGTACTTGCTCTTTCCTTAAGGTTTCAAAATCGAAATTGCCGTCTTTGTAAGCTTTTCTTATCTCCATGTCGCTACTGTGATTACTATGGTCTCTCCCTGTTAATCTACTAACATGAGGTAACATTTATAGGCCTTAAAGATATTGTCGACGTTTTATGTCAACTATAAAAAGGTTCAGATTAATGACGTAATGAAGCTTGAATATTATCGGTACAAGTACTTGTTTTTATTGTAAAATAAAGAATAACAATGGTTTGATGAAAACAAGATTGACGGAGACATATTTCTCCTCAGACCTTAACAATATTCCCGTAAACATGAATGCAAACTCTTTGACCCTAATTTTTTAAAATTTAGGGGTAAATTGTGATGAAAGGGTAGTATTACTTGTAACTGAAGAAAATCGATCAAGTAGAAACCGGAACTTGGCCATTAGCTGCTCTTGTACAATTACCCATGCCACAGCCTTAGGTGACGTATTTCCTGTGCCAAGTGTATTTCTGCGATGTCGGAGTCAAATTCAAATGAATGGGTGTAAAAGTCCCAGCATATTTCTGATAGAAGAACCTGAAGGGAGTCTGATAAATATACCTTAAAATAGACCCTTTGAGTTCCTGGCTTCAATAAACACGGTTTGCAGTAGGCAGTAGTGAGATCAGTTATCGGAGCGGAAACAGTTCCTACCCTCAACAATCTATTTTCTCATTCATTGTTTCAGTGTGGCTGCTCTTGTTCAGTCGCCGATATTATTATATTCCTCCTGTAAAGGGCAATACTCAGTTGATGATAAAAATCGCCGACAATCGCGTTTTTTTGTATATTGATTCTGGATAAGTTCCGTTCGCACCATTAATCATTATCTTATTTTCAGGTGATAACCGCAAAAGATGTACTTAATGTCCAACCTTGCCGAAACCATTGACTTCTTTTTAGTTTTCGCGGAAATCTTAAGAAATTAATTGCCTCACGCGATAAATCCGCTAAGTACGTAGTCTCAAAATTAAAGTGTTCCAACTTATGATTTCGTTGAATTAGATAAATTGACGTTTTTCAATGTATACTCTTTGAACCAAACCGAGAAACAAACGAAAACAACACAACTTTAATTTGTTGCATGCAAAGTTTCCTTAAAACATTCTGTTTAATAGAATAACTGGCTAGAAGCTCCTCTAATGGAAATCAGATGCAGTACTTAAGCCATTGATTTATAACTGAGAAAATATCTAATTCATACATAACTAAATCATTATGTGCAACCGAAAGAATAAAAGGCAAAAAATGAAGATTCTAGATAGCTACTTATCTGAAAGTTTTGAAAAATGAGACTCACCTTTCGTTCCGTTTACTTTATAAACGAACCCATCGGGCTTCAAGCAATTCGTAGACTTTTCGGAATTAAGAAGACCGCAGTACCCCAAATATAATCCACGTAATCCGCTTTCTTTTAAGATCTGGTCACAATCACTCACAAACTGTTCACAAACTTCACGACATGGCAGTACTGGTTGTCCGGGTGTAGCTTCGTCACACTTCGGAACGTAGCGAGAGCAAACGAAAAGTCGGGAATAAGACGAACAATTCTCGAAACGATCCGCAAAAAGGGCCACCTCTGAGGACACGTATTCTTGGTGAGTCTCCTGATCAACTTTTGGAAAACTGGCTGTAAAATTATATCCTACGTTGTCACAAGAAGGCAAAAGTGTTGTGTTAATCCTTTCACACCGATTAGCAGAAGCAAAATCAAGTTTAAAAACGAGCCCAAAGCAAAAGACTAAAACTATCAACCCCATCTTGTTGCAGGAATGAAAGACGTATCAAGTTTGAGCTTTCTTTTCAGACTCCCTTAAACTTATTAGAAATGGAAAATTTCGTTCAATAACACAAATATTAAGTCAAGTGTCAGATTCTCAAAAGCCAATATATCTGAATATGGTCACAAAGTATTTATCCGCTTCATGGACATTTATAGTAACAGCAGTGTTTGCCTCACTGGGTGATCGGTGAAGGAAGCGAGAAGTCATCCTTTGTTTGACAACTTAAAGAAGAAATCTTTAAAATGCATTTTGTAAAATACCATGGAACAAAAAAAAAAACAATTACAAGAAAGATAGTACTGTTTATTAGCTTTCCAATTGATGGTCAAAGTTACATGAACAACTGAATATACATAAGGAGATTCGGACTGGCGTTGGCTAAGGAAAATTACTTTTTCTGCATCTCTGGCGTGATAGGGTTAAGAAGATTCCGTACTCCGCCTTTCCTTCCAGCCCTGAACCCAAACTGTTGCACTGCGCCTTTAGCTTTGGTCAAGTTGTTCTTTTTCATATAGCTGGATCTTCCTCGGGTTCCGTGTAGGATTTGGGTTGTTGGACGTAGCCGTTCTTCTTTCTCTCGTAGTTTCTTCGGACAGCTACAGCTGCGTAGATAACCGCAATGGCAAGAACGGGAACCAACACTAACACGGCAATGAGACCGGCTGGGAAGGAATATGGCAGAGCCTGAGGCGAACCTGAGGAAGGTAAAAGCAAAATAGATCGTTTCCACAAGAAATGGTGCTGCGTCATGGCAAATTGAAACAGGGGCGTAGCGTGAGATTTCAGTGAAGGTGTACCCACGGGAAGAAACGTATGGGGTTTCCTGCCATCCGTTTATGGACTAATAAAACGATAAAGGAAATACTAACGGGGAAACCAATATAATGCGAAAATTTTGTCAGTCAAAATGAAAAAAGAGATAAAAATGCTTTCAGGAAATAAAAAAAATTCCCAAATTTTAGCTGTATGCACGGACGTATGTGCGTATAAGGACGCTACGCCATTGTGAAACATAAACTGGAGTTATCAAACGAATTGACAAAGTAATGCACCTATCAATGTTAAGCCGGCGGGGGGGGGGGGGAGTCAGGGCATGGGGTGGGGATTTGATTGTCTTTGTTGGCCCTGGGGCAGGGCATTTGACTGACCTTGTTCTCCCGGGGGAGGGAATATTTGAATCTTTCTTTGCCAGCCTTAGGATATTTGACAACGATGTGCAGCCCGGGGTGGGGAAATTTTGTTGCATTTGACTGGAATGATTTTCCCGTGGGCAGGGAATTTGACGGCAAATTTTTCAAAAATGTCAAATCCCCACCCCATGCCCTGACTCCCCCCCGGCCAGCTTAACATTGATAGGTGCATTACTTTTACTATAAAAAAGAAAAAGAAACCGTTGTGTTTTGGCTTCTCTCTTATCTAACGGTGGTACAATTTACCTGATAATATCGTTCGACAAACCCGCTTGGGAACTTGATCTAATGGTTTCGAGCGGCTTTCAAATGGCAGCCGAAGGCTTGCGTGGGAGGCTACCGTCAAACCAAAACCGAAGAAATAACGCTGGCCAATCACAGGAAATTTACACAACCCACCAAACCAATCAGAACTCGGAAGAAATACATAACATGACCACTGAGGGCGGGAAAACGCGTGCGCGCCTCACGGTCTTGGTTTTAACTCTGATTTGTTAAAAAGAAGAATGACGCGACAGTTTATAGCCAATCAGCAATCGTTGCAATGCTAAATCAAAACAAGCGCGACATAACTTTTGACAGCAAGTTGGAAACCTGAAAACAAATGGACCTTAGCCCAAGGATAATTAATTGGAATGGACACTGGGTTCGTCTTGTCTGGTAACTTATCAACCTCGTTCCCAGGGTCCTCTCTCTACCTCGAGGTAGAGAGAGGACCCTGGGAACGAGGTTGGTAACTTATACTGAACCACCGTAATTAGGGACTGCTCATTTTGTACGAGGGAGAGGGGGTTGGTGGGATTTAGGGGGGTCATGCGAAAAATTAGGAAAAAGGGGGTTCACGTGGAATATCTTAGCAACACTTTTATGTCAAAATATTTTAATCTGAAATTAACTTCTCTATCTTTTGATTGGGTGGGGTCATGTGAAAAAATTGCAAAGTTGAGGGGGGTCATGCAATGTTTTTCAAATGGTGATTCCCGAATCATACCAGCCCCCCCCCCCCTCCCTCATTTAAAATGAACTGTCCCTTATAACAACTCTGTTACGCTGAATTTCTTAGCATTGTGGTCTTGCCTTGTCGAGGCCAAAATTTAGCGACGGTCGGCCAGCCGTTTAGCTCACAAAATCCACTGGGTGTGTCGCCCTGGGCAGGGACAGCACAATACGCTTGAACTTCTGAATTATTCCTTGTTCTGGAAGAACAAAATTTGTCAATGTCGTAACATTTAGCTTGACACAGTGTCATCCCTTTGAATGTCTTTTCCTCTGTCAAACATGGCGGCACGTACTTGGCACATACCAGCTTTTTGATGATATCTGTACAAGTCGATTTCGTCTCGTTTCTTAGCAGTTCTTCTAAGGTTTTCTTTCTGTCGTTTTCTGTGTGTTTTTGTGTCATGTTAGTTACAAATGTCTTAAGCTTTGTATCGACAACATCCGAGCATTCAAGTGACATGTCTTGATTGCAAGTTGGACCTGTAAAATCAAATACAAATAATAAAAACAAACTAAGAGCGACGCTTTCGCTCTTACAAAATTTGGGTCGCGTTTTTTCAACATCTCTTCTTCACTTTTACTTATAAATCAAATGCACTTTTAATTACTGTATCTCTTTCTTAGAGACTGTTCGTTACTAATCCATGGCTAGGGGGGTATGTGATTTTTTTTAACCAACTTAGGCAGATTAAAAATGTGCCCTTTTCCGAAAGTGCGTGTATCCAAAAATTACCGCCCCCTCCCCCCCCCCCCCCCCCCCATCCCAGTTTATGCCACTGGCCGAAAACAAAGCTCAATTTAATATATCTGCAAAAAAAGAAAAACCATTTCCCTGGGTTTTGGAAATTTTACCCCCCCACCCTAAAACACCACCCCCCCCAGCCATAAATAACGAACATTCAATTTACCTGTTCTCTCTAATTTTTCAAAAGGCCGTCTCTTTTATCTCCGAGGGTGGAGGAGGAGGGGAGAAAGTGTTGCCATTTCTTCCTTCCGACTTGAAATGTATCTCGCGACACACACACACACACACACACACACACACACACAGAACACACACAGGGACGTCTATCTGAACCTCACAGACAACTCATCGCCTGAAGAAGACTAACGGTAAGCAGTCGAAACGTCGCGACCACCACCCAAGTGACTCCATCGTGAGACCATAGGAACTTATATTATCAACTCAAAAGCTATTTTAACATCATTACTTATTCACAGAATATCGGGGAGCGCACATGTTATCTATTTGTGAGTGTTGTTATTCATTCACAGAACATTGTGTCTGTTCTTTTGATTAAGTAATTGCACCATGTACCTTCCTTGTCAATTTCAATAACTATAAACTTGTACCGTTCACCTTTTTCAAATGGAGACATAATAGTTCCGAAAAAGCAAAACGTAATGCGAAATTAAGAACGTAAAAAACGCACGTCACGTTAATCAATGAAAGCCATGCCTCGAATAGCGTTTTACAATAACACTGTAAATGATTATAGTTCACGTTGGAATAAACTGCTTGATACTAACCGCTTGATCCAGACGACGGCGTAAAATGTTTCGGTTTAAAGCAGTCTTCTTTCTCAGGAAGCTCGGGGCACAATGAAATTAGCCAGCTCATTCCAGTACTCGCAATCTTGTCGCCGCAATCATGAACAAATTCCTCGCAGACGCTACGACATGGAAGCCATGGTTTTGCTTGCTTTTCTCGACATTGCGGTACAAACAACGAGCAAAGAACAATATTTGTCAAGTTTGAACATCTCTCGAGGGTCTTGTTCATCGAATTGATGATTTCCGAGTGCTTTCCAGCGTAATAGCCTTCACCAAGTGCTCGAATTGTGGACAAGAACCCTTCGCTTACACATCCAGGAAATTTATCTGGGTCGACTTTTCCGCATATTTCTGCTCCAACGTGCAATAACATTAAAGCTAAAGTGATCATGAACATACCTCGAAAACACTTTGAATTCATTTTATCTCCTTCAACGAATGATAAATGGACCGCAACGGATAGAAATCAAAGATGCAATTCCAGTTTTGTGAAGCGGCTGCATATGACTTTTACTCATGATAATTAGGAAGTTATTGCTGGCGTGAGATAAGTCTCGCGTGACAAACAAGCACTTCAATACTATTGGTCATTGTATAAAATTCAATTGAGATCTAATAATGATAAAATGATTGTCATGATTGTCTTTGTGTCTGTTGAAGCTGTTATTTTTATCAACTTTCTCTGGTTGTGACTCTTCTTTTGTTATGGGGGGTTTCAAGCTTATTATTTTTTCTTGTCGTGAGCCTAGAAGTCGAAACTGTTTATTTTTTTTACACTGGACAACCGGAATAAGAAAGCACTGAATTGAATACCGGTAAACAAGTGTCCTAGACAAGCGGTGTAGTGACTATATAACATGGTGACAAAGGTGGCACTATCTGGTCTCCTCTCGGTCCTTATGGCTGTTCAAAAAAGAATCCTGAAAGCGGTTTCCGCAATTTCATTCTGAAGATTGGTCCCTCAACGTCGAGAACATATATTTGCACATAAAGAAACTACTAAATGATATTTTCAAAACAGCTTTTTATTTAACACGCAAGGTAATCGTTTTCCCCATACACAAAATGTTTTGCGAAAAATAAAACAAAAGTTCGATGAATGAGTCCAGCTCATTTATTTTCAACTGCTTTTTGTCAAATTAATGATAATAAATTAATAAGCATAATTTTTTTTTGGTATTTAGGTTTGGTTCACTGTTTTAGTTTATCTTTTTTTCTTAATTCTGAAGTTTATAATTGAAAACATCAGATTTACTGATGAATATATAAATTCTTCTTTTGTCACACGATGTAGTAACTGGATGTTGATCGCGACGGTTCGACTGCTTACTGCTAGTCTTCTTCAGTTGATGGGGTCGATAGCTATGGACACCATCGCCTGAAAAAGACTAGCAGTAAATAGTCTACCCCATCGCCTGAAGAAGACAGGCAGTAAGCAGTCGAACCGTCGCGATCAACATCCAGTGACCACATCGTGTGACAAAGAATTTATATTGTATCATCACATTTTCCACGATGAACAACACCCCTTTCTTTAACATCAGATTTACTGGTTCTCGCTCTTTCTCGGTCGCAATTGCTTTAAAAAAATTTCATGTAATTGTTGTTTGTAGGTTTTTCCTTTGATCTGTTGCCAGCGTAATTTCGTAGGAGTCAAACTCCGTGTGTTTGTTTCGCGTTTTTGATAACTTAAAATAGCTTCGAGTCTTTGCGATTTTTTTTCCGAATTAAATATCTCGTTCTTCTTAATTAGGGGAAATTGAATTCTTCTATTCATGACAGCCCAACGTAGTTTTAGTTGAAGCTGGCATTTTCTCCGCTTAACATGCAAATTTACAAAAACTCCAGGCCTCTCCCCTCCAAGGCCTCTCCTCCCTTCCCGCCAAACCCGGATCTTGGAGATAAAGCCGTTCAAGCTTAAGAGAACGTCTCAGCCGTTTGATTCGTTTCCTGCACCAACTGGATCATTTCACAGGTTTTAACTCTCTCGGGTCGCCCTGTACTGTAGTCCATGTTATCGTTTCAGTGAAACTGTGGTTTCCCAGTCATTCGTATGGCTAAGGTAACCTCGTACCCTCCATCTCTCAGCAATGCAGCGCTTCCTCCGCATTAAAAATACAATTGCCAGCAAAATAGCGATAATACCCAGAGATCCCAACACACAGGACACTAGAATGGCTACCAATGGCAACGAAGCATCGGCACGGAGAGATCTGGGGACTGATGCGGTCAAATCAGGTCTGGATGGTCTGGGTACCGCTGATGGTGACGTAGATGAAGATGAGAGAGAGGGAAGACCAAGACTGGGGACCACTGCAAGAAAATGACGAAAAAAACAATAAATTAACGATTAAACGTCCAAAATCCACCTGGAGAAGAACTGCGGAAGCAGAACTTCAGACTCTAAATCTTACCTGGGGGCAAGCTTCACGGCTTGCAAAGGACCGACAGGAATGGAGGCGACTTGTTAATGCCTTATGCGCCACTGGGCGTTTAAAGGACTGATGATGATGGTGATGATTAAACGCACAGTCGAGCATACTCTGTCACCTGTTTGAGTGTATCTGATTATAAACTCTGCTGATTATATTTATTGTTCACCAACGTTTTCACATCACCACATCATTAAAGAATCAGGGAAAACAGAATGGTTTCACTCCATTTTTCGTAAACCCAAAACCAAGTTATTATGTACTTTGGTCAGTCACAAAATATGGTCACAGTGCAATAAACTTATACAGAGATTTCCCTGTCGTACAAAACACTTTCACGGAGAAAACATTTTCTAAAAATCCCCTAACATGACAAAATGGAATGAATTCGATGCGCTAATAGAGTTCCATTTACTCTGCCAATCCTCTACTGTGTTTACCTGTTTCTTTCAAAGGCGTGGTCCATCTATCCGCACCCGGCCATTTTGTAAGCTTGCAGAATCCTCGCAAGTCACTGCTCTGATCTGTCGCCATCTGTTCACAGTAAGCGTGTTCTCCAAAGTGCTTTTTATACAGGTCAGGGCATTCCCTACTGAGTAGCTCACAGTCCGATCTGCATACTGTACGGATTACAATCTCTATTCCATCCTCCGGTACACATGGTGGCGCAAACTCGGCGCAGAAAATTTTCTTAAGAATAGGAGAACACAGTGTGTGGTTTGCAAAGTCACTTAGGAGCTGGCTGCTGAGGACATTATCAAGGAGCATCTGCGAGTCCCTGGTTTGGGTGGTCTGATTGTAACCCAGATCAAAACACGAAGACATGGAAAGTTCTGTGCATGTCTGTGTGAGAGGAGCTTGAAGAAAATGGAAAGGTTATCAGAAAGCTGTGATGCAAACAGGAAAAATAGGACGGCAGCCTTAATATAATTTGACTTGAGTGTTTGATAGTTGATGTTTGTTAGAATTGCCATCTCAAAATAGACTCTCACAAACCGGACCTTTAACATTTTCACGTTCTCATTTTCTATGGCTGTCGCATGTGTTGCGTTGTTAACAGATGCCACGCCTAACAGACTGAGCTTCTTTTTTTATCATACAACTGGCCAGATAGAAAGATATAATTGGGCAAATTACATATGTGAATAAAAAGTGTTAAATATCCACTTTCTCTATGTATGTTTTTCACGCTCTAGTCAGTTGATTCTATCGCTTTCGACTTTTGCTTCGAACTATGAGCGATGGCAGCAGCTGACTTCCACTTGAATGCTTCCAACAGAGCGAAATACACTGAGCAGGTTGAATTACCGAGAATTGAACAAACCTCTGGAAAGCTTGAAATTGAAAAATCCAATTTTGTAATTTGGATATTAAATCGCATTACAAAGCAAAGTTCACCACATCAGAGTAACGTTCAGTAGCTTTCCAACGAACGTTTCAACATTTCTAAGAGTGACTATAAATTCAACATCACTGCTGGACTCTGGCAATAGTTCTGGCGATATAAAGACCACATCATTTTAAATTTTGGAGCAACGTTTATGCAACAGCCCATATGAAGCCCGTAAGACGGTAAACTTTGTTGTCCGACACAAGTGCGAATTAATTGATCGATGTTTTGTGTAATGTAACCCTAGTTTACTGCGCCACGCCCGGTCATGAGTACCTCATGACTAAAGAGCTAAAATCATCACATGCTTGCAGCAGTGTTACTGCTTAAAAGTAATGAAGTATACATCTACAGTGCCTTGCTTTTAATCAAATCACCGTCCATGGAAATCACTTTTGCTTGCAATACACTAGAAATTCAAGTGTAATGAATGTTAACCTTTACCGGTTAATTTCTGACCGAATTGTTGCACTTCGTCAATTTGTATTATTTAGTTATCCATACCGTATTTTTACTGAAACGTTTGCCTCTGGAAAAGGTGACAAGGGGCCGATAAAATATGATTGCTTTGGGTCGGGGCACTCGACTTTAAGATTAAAAAGAGTAACTGGTTTTCTCTGCAGAAGTTTATTCAAAGCTGCCAGTAAAATCCGAACGAATACATTAATCAAAACTGCCACTTTGGCAATAAAACGCTACTATTCAATCACACGAGAAGATTGAACAGAGTTTTCAACTCAAATCCAATGTGTCAAACAAATAATTACAGCTGAAACACTGCAGTTGTACCGTTAATTTTCAATTTCACTAAGAAAGACGATTCTGTTGTTCGCAATAGTCGAGATAATGCCATACTTAATTTTTGTCAAACACAAATGGACTTTTGTTTTCCTGTCAAGTTAAATATATGTATATAAGCAGTATCCCGTTACTAGCTTATAGAGTACTGTTGGAGTTAACAAAAGTTTGAATAAATCTTCCGCTGTAACGTACATCTACCAGAGTGTGAGGAAAGTAAAGTCATAACATTTACATGTAACGAGAGTAAGTTCTAAACAATGCCACTGACAAATCTTAAATGAAGGCGAAAACAAAACAACATGCAATTTATCACGAAGAGAATAATTCATTTCACTTACCCGTAGCGTTATATTTGGGTTCGTAGTTTTCCGGTTCGAAGCATTTGTCTGAAAATGCCGCGTCATCTTTGGTCGGTAACAGCCGGCATAATCCCTTTATCCACTCAAGCCGGTCGCCTTGTCCCATTTCGTCTTGACATTGTCGAGCAAATTCTTCACAAACGTTTCTACACGGTAAAACAGGGCCGTTTCTTCCTTCGATGCATTTAGGGACGAAGATAGAACAAAGTATAAAATCCGAGTGCTCGGAACATTGTTCAAACTGTCGGCCCATGCGATCCAAGTTTTTAGCAGTATTTTTTTCGTGAAGCGAATTATTTCCCGGAAAATAAGCCGTAGAATAGTAACCTGCATCAATGCATCTTTTGAAAAGTGAAGGATTTAAACTCTGACATACTTGACTGGCAACAGTGGGAAAAGAAAATACAACAAGAAATATCAACTTCAGCGGTTTTAGAATCCACATTGTATGAAACATGTGTTCCTCACATCAACCGATCGATATTTTAAAGCTTCGCGGTGGCAACCAGCTGGAAAAAAAGGGAGGAATCTGGACTGGACTGGACTCTGAACTGGACTGGACTTTTGTTTTGATTTTCTAATGGAAATGGTTGAGGGGGCAAGAGCCCGTGTTAGTCTTTCATTTATTCAGTGTATTTTCACATACATTTCGCAATATAGGCGTTTCTGAAAAAACGTACTTATAAAAATTTCACCTGACGTGAAAAATCAAAGCGCTTTGAGCTTAGCATTTCAGACCAATTACTTTAACCAGACATAAACCAAAGACTATTAGGCCCCCCTATTCCCCCACATCCCTGTCCTCCCCCCTTACTGCTTCCCTGCCCTATCCCCTGCCGACCCCACCCCACCCCCCCTGCAGCGTCACGTCACTAACTCTCTTTAGGGCTTACATGCAAAATAAAGTACCTTACACAAGCTCTGATTACACAACTGAGATATGAAATCAAATAAAATAACAGAGATGTTTAGCCTTAAGACCAAGACTCCCTAACCCTACCCCCGAAAAAACAAGAGCACCAGTCTGACAAAGACAACATGGCAAGGTAGAACGGGGTATAAACAATTCGTTGGCACCGTCACAGCCGTTCTCCCCCATCAAACGAAAAGCGCCTGCTAGGCCCAATTCCGGGCATCGCCCGATTTTAAGCAAAAAAGTTACCTTGAATTTTGCAGGTACGTTCTTTAAGAAACACCTAGAAATATTGATTTGTATTTTAATATTGTAATTATCTTCTTTTGAATTGTAAAGCGCCGTCTGTATTTGTAAATGGCGCTATATAAGTAATAATTAAATCAGATAAAATTAAATTTATCTGAGAAACTTTTTGCAACTTGTGAAAAAATGAGTCTGAAGAATCTGTAAAGGATACACTTTTAAACTCTGTTTCAGTACAACCTACGATCTCCAATTTGTACTTCAGAAGTTCTACCACTGAGCAATAGGGGACTGGTGACACTCTGCATACTGATAGGATTTCAATGTCAAAATGAAAGTCCTAAGAATATTAATGAAGAAGGAATACTTGGATCTCGAGTTTTTGTGAAAATTGTATTTTTCGTCACTGTCACAGGAAAACTCAGACAAAGGAAATCCGATCTCTCCTAAAAGGAATCGAACACACGACCTTCTGATCACCAGTTCGGACGCTCTACCTCTGAGCTATGAGAGACTCGTGGGAGCAAGGCATTTAACTAGGTTCATGGGTTGACAAAAAACTTCAATCCAGTCTAAAGTCCAGAGTCCAGTCCTGACTTTCCAACAAGCCCAATTTAATGAATTCAGTATGTATATCAGCACGTGGCAATCGAAAAACAAAATTGGTGTTCGACCAACGTGAATAATTATCAAAACGAGACAATGACAATCAGGTGACATTTCACACCAAGAAACGTCGCCATGGTAACGCGCGTGGAAAAAAGCGTGTTTTCGCGGAATCTTAAATTACAGGTACATTCTTTGAAAGCCAAAATTTCTTTTGCAATGAGTAACCGGAAATGTTTTTTAGAACTAAAAAGCATTAAAAGGAGTCTGTCATAAGAGCTGGACGGCCTCGCCCTCTTTCAGAGGCGGGGTGACCAAGTAACTTAAAGTTAACGTCATCATGGGCACATGCCTGCCACAAGCAATATTGAAGAAATAACATCAGCTGATTGGGATGTTACTAGCCCTTTAACCCTGAAATATCAATATGCAAATTCTCCAAAGTGGTTCCCATATATTTCCTACGATACCGGTGGAGAGAATATGTTCAAATATCAACACAGTTCATCATTGGTGATCAGTGTTGTATTCTTATTACCTGTCTTGGTTACTGGAAATCGGTTTTTACTAACTGCAGACAAGACGAAATAAATCGTTTTCGGGAGCCGACAGATGACTTCGAAACTCCATGAGTTTCGTTTGTCTCTGTTAGGAAAGGACATCGATCTCCCCTGTGCAATCAGCCAAAGTTCTTGGCGTGATTTTGGATTCGAACTTGACATTCGAAGTTCATATCAAGACCACTGTATCCGAATGTATCGCACTCCTTGCGCAAGTTAGCCGTGTCAAACATTCTTGACAAAACGTCGTTGTTAACCGTGATAAACGCCTTAGTTTTCAGAAAATTCTACTACTATTCGAACGTTTGGGCAAATACCACAGAGAAGAATGTAGGGAAATTGCAGGCTGTGCGGAACTTTGCTTGCCGAATCGTCTGCGGCGCGAGACAATACGATCATGTAACTCCCCACTCAAAAAGTCTGTCTTGGTTACCTGTTAAGGACCAACTCTACTATCGCCAAGCTGTCATGGCCTTTAAATGCATTTCTAGAAACGTCCCAAAATATCTGACATAACAATTAATTACCCGCGAGCAAGTTACCAAACGTACAACTAAGTGTTGCCAAAAGCTTGACATTCCTCTTTTTAAAACAGCCTCCATACAAAGGACATTTTATTACAGAACTATTGGACTCTGAAACAATTTAGAACCCTTTTTAAAATCAATCCGTTCGCTTCCAATTTTTAAACGTATTTTTAAGAATAAGCTTTGAGAAAATTTGTAAATACTTCCTAAACCTCATTAATTTTTAGTATTTTTATTGATTACTATAAGGAACAGTTTAGAACCAATTCTAAATTTGCTCGTTTGCTTCAAGTTTTTAAATGTATAAATTTTAGACAATTTTGTATATACTTCCTGAATAGCCCCAACAGGGAGGTGACAATGAGGTATGTATGTGTGTGTGTGTATGTGTTTGTATGTATGTATGTACTGTATATTGATAGCTACAAATTCTCGATAGAGGTTACAAAACATTTCATACGGCATACAACACAAGTTGGGAGAATATGTTAGACTGTCAACACAGTCAGGGGCTGATTCGCTCCTGACACAGTTCATTGTTGGTGATGGCTTTTACCCTCTCATCACCTCTCTTCATTACTTTGTACTGACATCGCTAAAAGAAATTGAATGCTGATTAATTTCAGAACGTTAAAGGTTAAAAGTACAAGAAGAGTGGTTTAATTTGTAACGGAGATTATTTTTATAAACACGTGTTTCGCGAAAATGTGTTGTTCCGATTTGCCTTGTTAAGGTCAGTAGACTGGGAGCAAGTCTTAGATATATGTTTTTTTCTCAGGAGCTCGTTACCACTGGCGTGATTCCGTCATACCAGGCCTGGCAATCAGCCTAGTTCTCATGGCTTTTCCCTAGAAAGAAAAATGGCGGATGGCATTTTTTTTTTATAGGGAAAAGCCCTGGGAACGAGGTTGGTCAATGTCTATCAGGTTTGACATTTCTTGAACTTTTTTGCCTAAAGGCTGCCGGCGTAATTGTACTAGGAGACCTATTAGGCCATGGTAGTGGCTGAAATGAGGGAAAAGCGATATTTTCGCCATATTATCCTTGGCAGTGACCAATGAAACCATGTTCGTAGAATCTAAAATTAGAAATTACGACTCTGTCAGCGGGAGGACTTGGTATTGTTACCTGATGAGAAATAAACTCTTCAAAGTTGCCCCAGTGACCCCACCCACTCGAGCGCCCAGTTTGATTCATTCCATCTAAACTTGCGCAAAAAAAGGAACTTGAGCAATATTTCCTCACAACGAACTCCGCGCTTCTATAATATTTTCATTCATTGACAAAGGTATTGAGCCTACGAAAGCAGTTAGAGAACGAGGTTACCTGGTCCTCGCTAGTTCACCGCTCACTCTGATCTCTGCTGTCCAATTCCTAAAGTCCAGTTCTACCATTATTAACCCAAAGGTTGCATAGAACTTGGAATTCGCCACCAAGTTTGCAGAGAAGACACCTGTACGGAAACGAGCCTATACATCAAGTTTGATGATAACATTAACTCATTAAAAGGAGTAGCTGCATGTGTGAAATATTTCTTTCTGGTGCCAATTCTTTGGATTTGGAAATTCAGCAAAAAAGTTTGCGGTCCATAGAGTCCAGAGCTAATACGGTAGAAGAGTCAAAATAGTTATGCAAAGACTTACGCGGGTGAGGAACAGTGCCACCGAAATATTATCGCAAGCGTTAACTACAGTCTGCGTGGTGACGTCTATAATTTCCATTATTTTAACACACACCAAGGCTACAGTTACCGAATGCAGTAAAGTAAAAGAAAGCATGACACTCGTAATTCATCAACGTGATTTGATGGCATAGATAAATTATGTTGTAAGAATTGAAATACAAAACCCATTTTGTACGTGCTCAGAGCAGATAAGAATATAGTACGTGCCTTCGGTCTCTATTACGTAGCAAAACTAGTTCCTTCTAGTGCTAGCTTTGCGTAGGAATTATGCTCTGACCAACTTCTAGTTCCTAATGAAATGCATAAGCCATGCACATATGTAGGTTTACGGAAATTTTGTGGTACTTGCCTCTACCAGAAAGGAGAGCACACGTATTTTTCTTATATTTCTAATCACGTATTTTATAACCACCTTATATAAGAAAGTTGATTTCAGTAATAAAGGAGAGTTTTAACATAGTACAGTTGAAGTCCTGTCTCTGTGCTCACAAATACAAACCCAAGCCGTTTCGAACAGCGCGAATCTTTACAAGCATCGGCCAAGACTACCGTCAGTTCTTTACACAAAGAATATATTACCACGTAAATTGATACAAATTAATTGAATGGATTTGACATAACTTCAGAAATAACCACAAAACTGAAACAACGTGGACCGGAAATGCAATACATGTAATCTGAACACATTATCCTACGTCCGGTTTCTTTCTCCCTTGTTATGCTTGGGTGAGCATTATATGATGGTAATGAGGGTTCCGTGACAGGGTAAATGCTAAGCTGAAGGAGCAGTAACAGCACCCAACGGCCCATTATCCAAAACAAGCTTATTGACTGAGAGGTGTTCATTGAACGTATGGGTGCCACTATGCTTAAGTATCGCTTTGGAATCTTGATTTTTTCATACGTCGTGCGAGTTGGTTTGTGTACCGGGATAAGTGAGGTATGCACTCCGATCTCCAACACTGTATTCAAGGTTTGCACAAAAGCCGGTTACAATCACACCCTTCAATTTCCCGAAGAATTGACACCACAGAGGTTGCAGCAAGGTGCAAAGTTTTTTAACATTATGCTGGCAACAATGGAAAACTGTTCACAGACGAATGTGGCTGAAGCCATGGGGTGTTCCTACATGGTGCCGAAATGCTTGCAAGGAAAACGTGTTTATCCCTGTAAGAGGGTTTGCGGTGAGTTTTTAAAGCAGTGTGCAAAGGATTTACCAGAGACTAAGCTAGACTACATTGTAGCAGCTTGTCACGTCCTTCCCAAAGACAGTTGCTTTGAGCCACCCAACTTCACAACAAACGAAAGTATACCTGGTAAGTAAATATCATTTCTGCCTAATCTGATAAGCAATGGAAATTGCTCACGTTTGCAGAAGTTTCGTCTCATTTTCAGTCTAGCTAATCATTCCTAGCCTGCGAGATCAAAGCACTTTTTGTCTGACACGTCCCTAAAACTGCGCTACACTCCAGTAGTTCTCAAGTTGCAGACATTACTGGTCCATGGACAGTAAATTTACACTGTGAGAAGAGATGTTTATCAGATGAAAGTAACTGATCAAAAGCCGAAATGCCAATTGGGCAATGGATGATTTATTTAACTGCCTATGCGATTCGATTATACAAGATAAATTGACGTTTCTTTGTGAAAAAGGTTGACAAGACGACTCTGTGAAATATCATGCGAAACGAATCCAGACACAATTGATCATAATTGAATATTCAAATCTAACGTGATGTTTACAACTTTCTCTACAAATTCCTGACCCAAACATTTTGATTTCTCTTATTAACGTAAAGTTATTCTGTTCTGATAATACTTTATTGGAAAATTGGTGCAAGGAAATACTATGGCATGTATTGCACAATGGTTTGTTTTTATAACGTCTCAAAACAAATGGACATTGTTATATGTTCAAACACCTTTTTCTATTTTAAGTAATTTTAAAAATCGAATTGTAAGACTGAGTAGTTTTGGTAATGAGCTCTTTAAAGAAGTTAGTAATCAGAAGTTTGGAAAATTCTCGACGAAACAGTGTTTTTTACCAGAAGCAATATCGACAGTTTTTGTATATACAGGCTTGTTTTGGAACCCATGGATACGATGTTATCAAGTGATTTTGCCCATCCGTAAGTAACAGTGGAACCTATCGGAAAATAATCGCAATGTCTTCGATGGTCTTTGTCAGGTCCGATATCTTCCGATTTATCGCTGATTTCGTCTTCCGACTGATTGAGAGTCTTCAAAGTGCGTTATCTGTACTCCGATTCAGGTTTTTCAACGCTTGTGAAGAAAAATTGCGGTCGCTATATTTTCATTCTTTTCGCTCTAATACATATTTTTTACCAGACAGTTCTTTCAGAAATGCGTGAGACGATTTTTCGTCAGGTAGCACAGCACAGTTTCAAAATTCTACTTTGTTGGCTGGGCCATCCCGTATTTTTATTGCATTGGCGAATTATTAACTGTAGCAGTTATTTGACTCCTTTGTTGCCTTGTGATTGGTTACCTCTAGGTCCGCTGGATCGCGACTGTCAGGAACTCATTATACCTGCGTGTAAGAATCTTGGTGTTTACAATCAAACATACATCACGGCCGAACGACAGAAGAAGATCTACTCTTGGTTTTACAAAAAGGAATACAAAGAGGGCGAAGTAGAACAAGATTTTCCCTTAAAGGCCAAGAATATACTTGCCAAACACCCAAAGTGTGAAATCAATATCAAAAAATTGTTTTGTGGAGAGACTCTTCCGCCATGTTTCCCAATGGATAACAAGGGCAAATTCAGTTTGTGTCGATCACTTTGTGATGACATTGCGAGAGACTGTCCAGAGTTTTTCAGGTATTTACATTCTTTCTTTTTTCGCGTATACCATGTAATTGCTCTCAAAATTCAAATCGCAGTTTGCCTGAGCTCACAAGCGTAAGAACAAACTGTAAGAGCGTGTATTTTAGTGACTTTTGTTATTTGCTAAGTATACATGGAGAAAATTCGGGTCAATGTCAGTATCAAGTCAACTATGCACTTTCCCCTCCCCTAACCCAACATTAACGCTAACTTTACAATTTGTTAGAACTTGTTAGGTTAGGGGAGGGGTGGGTGCAAAGTTGCGCAGATACTTAAGGTTACGGAACAGGTTCGCGGGTGCGTTGCGCAAAACCATCCTCACGGGCGCGTAATTTTAGGAAACTGCCTAAACCTATACATCATTTTAAAGCTTATAGAACCTAGAACGGTGATAAAATGTTTTTAACTTGCGAAATTCAATATTAAACGAGCTGCGATCAGTCAAGTGCAAATCGACCGATGCTTATAAATGCGGCAAACTCGCGTCGGATTTTGACCTTATCAAGAAAACAATGACTGCATGATACTCAGCAGATGTTTGTCTTCAAAAGTGTGTCGGGCTTTTGCCGATTTCTTTTTCGTTTAGAAGATATAAGTCCTAATGCTGTCTCCATCCAAGAAGAGCTCGACAACCAACTTTAAATTATAATAACTTTGTTTTGAAAGCTGATCTAAAAAATCCCCGACACACTTTTGAAGACAAACATCTGCTGAGTATCATGCAGTCATTGTTTTCTTGATAAGGTCAAAATCCGACGCGAGTTTGCCGCATTTATAAGCATCGGTCGATTTGCACTTGACTGATCGCAGCTCGTTTAATATTGAATTTCGCAAGTTAAAAACATTTTATCACCGTTCTAGGTTCTATAAGCTTTAAAATGATGTATAGGTTTAGGCAGTTTCCTAAAATTACGCGCCCGTGAGGATGGTTTTGCGCAACGCACCCGCGAACCTGTTCCGTAACCTTAACATTGATCCGAATATTCCAGCACAATTTAAAACTCCCTGGAATCGCTCCGAAAAAGCAAAAAATGTCACGGAGACGCAGTAACATGGGAAATATAGAGAAGCTTTGAAATTGCTGGCTATCGCAGAACTTTGAGCGATCTGCGATCTGTAATGTGCGATCTGTGATGTGGGATCTGCGATGTGCGATCTGTGATGTGTGATCTGCAATGGCGATGTGCGATCTGCGATCTGTGATCCGCGGTTGTCTGTGATAACATGGAAACCAGCCTTTAACAGCGATGTTCAACTCCTAACATAGCAATCGTTGAAATTCCCATTCAAACTGTCATAATGTTAGGGACGGACCATTAGAAAAGTGATGGGGGGGGTGGGGAATTTTCAGCTTGCACGAATTTTTTTTTTCGCTCACTGCTTTTGCAGGAATTTTTTTTTTCAGGTGAACCTCTCTGCACGAATTTTTTTACTACGTGTGAAAAAGTCACAATTGGACCTTCCTTCTGCATGAATTTTTTTTTTTACCTTCTTCTTTGCATGAATTTTTTTTTTGGCATTTTGCCTTGCATGAATTTTTTTTTGGTTTTTATCCCCCCCCCCCCCCATCACTTTTCTAATGGTCCGTCCCTTATGTCTGGGTAACTTGTCCACAAGTACGGTAAGTTCAATTCTTTTTCTTAGTCTTTAGAATACATACTAGAGTTAAGTTAGTATTTACTCCAGTTTTGTGTTGATGGCGTCTTTCAGGAATGATTTTCGGGATGCAGAATTTTGTGCTCAACTGCCTGACGGAAATACCAGCCATGGTTTTTGTAGGCGGGAAGACTGGCCGTCACCATTTCGCTGGCTTCGTTATATTCCTGGTAAGCTCAATCAAAGCAACTTCATAATGACGTTAGTTTTCAACAGTAAATTACTACTGAACCGATAGGAAAGTTAATTACATTAAGTAAGAGTAATCAAATTGGTGATTCACCAGTGTAGAGGTGGAAATCCGAGATAACTGCTGCGCCACGAAATCCGGCTTTATGTCCAAACGATCTCTGCATACTTACACGAGTTTGTTTCCGGGTTAGAGGCGTTATTTGTCGAGGTGAATTGTACTGTTTTGTAGACCGCTGATACCAAGAGCCCATCAGCAGGAGCACTCCTCTGTCCTTTAACCTGTTGCATCGGGCGTTTTGACAGACTTTGTTCCATGGTTTCTGATACTGCTTCAAATTATTGCAAATAGGTTGTACAGTTGGGATGGGTTGTTAAAAACAATTTTTTTGAAATACCACTAAGCTTCTTGCAATGTGCGATGACATGCGCGACTGCTGAACTGCATTATGGGATTGTGAACTAATTGGACTGAGAAAAGACCCGTACAAAGGTAACCATAGGAAAATAAAATATAGAGATGTCTTTTTTGCGCACAGATCACTTGGCAGCTATATTGTTTTTGCCTACATGTGCGAACGTCAGCGAACACGCTATCGATGATTTCCTGCGAAACGCTTTTCTAAGGTAACTTGGTCTGTCAAACCGCCCGATCAAGACTATTATACTGAGGAACGCTCCTGGTGATGGGCTTCTGTTGATACTTAACGTAAAAAGAAAAACTGGAAAAACAATGCAAAACATTTCTTGGTCGTGTAACACTTGATCATGCGCAACTCAATCAAGTGTAACACTTGGCGAGCATGCGCAACTCAGTTGTCTTGCACGGTTCACAGTTGTACAGTAGTTTCACGAAACATTGCCCAATATGCTAGCGATTCAAAGAAATAACTCAACCACCCCTGCCCCCACCCCACCCAGAAAGACGAAAAAGAAGAAGAAAAAGGAAAAATTACTTACTACCTACTTCTTTTGCGAGAAATAATGCCACCAAAAATTAGGCAAGTAAAATACTGCCGACCCGAACAGAGGGAATTCACTTTCCATCAGTGCAACCGTAAGAACCGTCCTTCTGCTTAGCTCCTTAATATACTAGGACTTCTGTCAATCAACTAGCATTCTGCGCTTGTCTGCCGTCCGGATTATTCGAGTCACAATGTTCACAATGTTCCTCCAGGACAGACAGAAGCCTTCTTATTTGCCATTATTTTGTGTTTTCGCAAACTTTCTCACAGAACCCAGTGACGCTCCTTCGCCAGAACCCACAGCTTCCCGTTCCAAGACGTGGGCCATTGTTGTAACAGTCGTTGTTCCTTTGATTGCGGTGGCAGTTTTATTAGCAGCTGTTATATGTTGGAAATGGCGCCGTACCCCTAGTGTGGGATACAAAAAACACATGGATCGAGATGACACCACCCCCATGGAAACTTAGATGAAATCTCGGGATACCGGAAGAGTCAGTAGTTTGCGTTCAAAACATTTCACATTTTTAATAGAATATAGATAGACTTCGCTAAGACGGAGAATTCCGGTGGATTGTTTCAATGCAAGTAGAGGAAATGTAGCCTAGGGGGCGTTGAGTTTTTGTTCTTGAGCTGTGAAATAGGCTGTCAAACGCTTTGTTAGTCGTGTACACAAAGAGATATTTGACATTTAATTGGCCTACTAGTAAAAAATGTTTTCCCAGCCAAACGTCTCTGCTTATATTTTAATGTTTTGTCACACCTCTTTTATATTCTGAGTTACGTTTATCTTTTTGTAAACCTCGTAGTCAGATTAATATCTATTTTGCAATAAATCTGGAATTTATCAAAATTCATCTTTTCCTTGGGTTTGCTAGTCTTAATAGCTTCCTCCTGATAGGATTGAGTAATTTCCTTGTCCGTGATAAGCTGCTCGTACTCCAGACAAATCCGGCGTTGCTGAATTTTCTACTCTACCCTTGCATGACTAATTTGTTTGAGAGTCCACAGGTGGCCCAATCTCTTGTGGAGAGCATAACCCTAACTGCGATTACATAAGGTTACCCTGTCCCCTCCCCTACTCGTGGTCACCTTGGTTGTCTTCGAATGTGAGAGTCGTGTTTATCATATTCCATATCACTAATCTAATCATCATGTCTGAGTCTCTCATATCATCGTATCAGTGACGCGTACAAGCGAGATACAACCTGTGTTACAGGGCTTTACATTGAATATGATTTATACAGAGGGGACAATGGAGTTAATATTGGCCAATACCTTAAGCAACCTATACATAGAATGAAATATAAAAGTAGTAACCATAAAAACGCGTGATTCAAAGAGAGGTTGCTCACGTTAGGGTTACTATTCAGAGTCAAAAGGTCAGGGAGAGATTGTGTTTCAGAGTCGAATACAAACTAAATTATATCATTAGTGACGAAACTCATTCCGACGCTGGCCTAACATCGACCAGACACGCAAAATTTGCACATGAAAATTATCATGAAAAAATTCGTCGTATTATTTACGTATTTGGTGCTTTTCTGCGGTCATAGATTCGCACAGTGTGAGTCAAGCAATACCCAATGTCAAAGCATTGTAGGCACTCCATTTCAGGGATGTACATTAGCGGGTTATAACTACACCATGCCTATCCCTAATTCAACCAGTGAATCAGTCTTGAGGAAAGCGGAGCAAATACTTGAACTTTTTCTGTCGGAGACAAGGAATTGTTCACAGCAAGCCACCGCGGAGACCATTGAGTGCGGCTTTTGGGTTCCAAAATGCTCGCGGGGCAAGCGAGATCCTCCTTGTAGAAGAGTATGCGCGGAGTTCCTGAAACAGTGCGAAAAAACGTTGTCTAAGTATGGGATGGATTTCATGATAACCGCATGCTTTATGTTACCGGATGCGAAGGCCTCTAGTGGTGAATGTTTTGAGCCACCTAACTTTACGACAAATGAAAGTGAACCAAGTAAGGTGCCGAGATTTTCTCTGTGTTGTCGGTTCGTGTGCCTTATTGCAAAAAAATTATGTCCTATGATTTGGTAGCCTCCCTAGCAGCCAGTAGCTTGCGCGGTTTGATTTTATTCGAGCGGACGGCTCTCTCATCATGAAACGCGCCACGCGGGAACAGCGTTTGCCTAGAGCGAATCAAGGTCTGAGTGCAACGGATAACTTATTAACCTTTTGTAGTAACTAAAGCGAAAAGTGCCGAACAGCGATCGAACAGAACCAAGCAAAGAGAAGAAAGCTTCGTAAGAATAATCTTTTATATTGAATTGCGACAAAGCGTGACTACGGTTATCTGATATTATAGATGTCCGACGTGTTTCGGCCTCTTTCAGGATTTAAGATTAAATATCTCCTGTAACGAGGCATTACGACCCGCCTGCAGTGCTGTGCTGTTCAGTTCTTTCCAACCAATGGTCACAATGCATGGTTTGGTCCACGGATGAAAAAGTTATAACGACACTGTATAGTGAAACAAACAGTACCACAGTACAGTACTGTTCAGTAGCTTTACAAAGAATGGCCGCACTGCTTGGGTTTCAGTCCACAGATCAGAATAAGTTAGAACCACACTGTATAGTGAAACAAACAGTACCACGGTAAAGAGACTCCATTGTTACTCGTTTTGCTTAAGTTTCATTATTTTGGCAGGTCCCCTGGATCGTGGCTGCCAAAAATTGATTTTCCCGGCATGTAAAAACTTGGGATTAAACAACTTTACCTTTATATCAGTTGAACAACAGCTGATGATCTACAAACGGGCTTACAACAAAAACTACACAGAAGACAGCCCAGAGACGGAATTTCCTGAGTACGAAACAAAGTTTCTCAAGAAATATCCTGCATGTAAGGAGCATATAAAAAAGCTATTCTGTGTGGAAATGTTACCGCCATGTTTTCGCGGTGAAGGAGGAAGGCCTGAGCTCTATACGCTTTGCCATGGGGTTTGTGATGACATTGTACAGAAGTGCCCGGGATTTTTTAGGTAATAGTACGCTTGCGCATAGATGTCCTGTATTTGTTTGTGCTATTTAAAACATTTAAAACTTACAGTAATAAGCAGGTTTTTAATAGTTTTTTTTTGTATGCCCCTTTTTTATCATTGTTTTGTTAATCCTGATTTTTACATTTTTTTTTTTGTGAACAGGGAGAATTTCTTAGACGAAGAATATTGTAACCAGCTGTCTGATGAACGCTCCTCATCAGCGCTCTGTAGACTTAAAAATCTACCTCCTGCGTTTGGGTGGCTTCGCTGGCTCCGTGAGTAGAATTCGAAAAAGTGTACAAACGCATTTGCGATTTGTTTTACAAAATAACTATAAGCACAGGTAGTGTAGTATAACATTTTGTGTGTATGCTGTGTGTATATATGATGAAGCCCAACAGGAGAGACTTAGCCCATAGTGAGACTTAGCGTAATGTGGTTTGGTGTAGTGAAGTCTAGTGCCCTGTGATCGAGTTAGCGAACAGTGCAGTGTAGTGTACTTTAATGTACTTAGTTCAGTGAAGTGCGATGTAACCGTTTAGTATGAGTTTGTATGTAGTGTTGTTTCAATTCACAGTGTGGTCTTAAGTACTGTGGTGTAGTGAAGTGTCGAGTACAGGGTTGCGGTTTATATAGTGTAGTCTAAGGTAGTGCAGTACTGTGTGTTAAAGTGTAGTACATAACCAGTGCAGTGTATATGTAGGCCTACTCTGGGACCTTAACTAACCTTACGTCGCTATGTTTTCGTTTTTCTGTCAATTTTGCTTAAGCCACCTTAAGTCGCCAAAAGTCGTCTTAAGTCGCCTTATGTTACCTTAAATCGCCCTAAGTCGTAATGTTATTTTGTCAACTTAACTTAAATCGCCTAAAATCGCCCAGAGTTACGGTGACTGGTCCAAAAGTAGGCCTATATGTTGGGGTTCAATTTTATCCTTGGTTTAAATTTTATTTTCCTTAGTTTCAAACTCAATTTAATACATAACCACAGCAAAAAAAAGGAAAATAAAATTTAAACCAAGGAAAAAATTGAACGACAACATATATATGTATTGCAGTGTAATCTAGTAACGCCGAGGTCAGTGTAGTGCACTGTAACTTTGTAGTTTATAATGGTCTAGATATATGCGATATTGACCAATCGAGAGGTCAATATGGCTGCATATTGGCCGAGTTCTTTTTTGCGTTTTCGATGGCCGAGACGTTGTCGAGTTTCATTAAAACCCAGAAGAAAACGAGGTCAATACCCAACCAACTTTAATGAACAAGCTTAGTCAAAAAAGGATTTGTTTTATTGCTGTAGTGTTGTGAATAGTTGTGTAATGCGGGTTAAAATTCGACAGAAGCTATCTCAACGCCTACTGAACTGCCCACCACAGCCCCAGAATCCGCCGGTACCAAAGCCTGGGTTATCGTTGTAGCAGTCTTGGTACCGCTGGTTGTTGTAGGACTCACCTTAGCCGCTCTGATCTGGTGCAAGTGGAAGCTAGTTTCCAACATTGGGTATAAGAGACACACAGACAGTGGTGAAGATGACGCCGAGCATGCTGACACGTGAGATCGACCACACCCACTCATGGATTCCACGAGGTTGAAGATGCCTTTGTGTTTACACAGCAGTAGGGCGACAAAAAAACTTGAAGGCTACGCCGAGAACAGAAAAGTTGTAAACGTGAATATCTTTCCTATTGTACCTTTGGCGGCAACTTGTTTTATCAATTTTTGTTGGCATTTTTTCATTGTTTTCTCAATTGTAACCGTTGGAATCTCATTCCAAATTTTTTAGGGTAATTATTCCCACCCAGCATCGTCCTCTAGAGGGCTTCAAAAATTGCACTGTCGTTCTACAGAGGACGCCGAAGAAACCTGCTGGTATTTTACACCTATCGTTTCATGAAGTCATTCATTAATCCTATTTGGTTGTTGACGACGTTGATGCCATTGCAGAAATGGCAAACGTGCAGCGTGCACCAATCGAGCTATGGACGCACGCGGGAGGTTGCTAAGGACGAATGAAGCGTGAGAGATGCTCGAGGCGCAGCTACGAGCATCTCTGGCTTCTTGAGTGCTACGCAAAATCTCCCAAGTTCACGCATGTTTCGGTGGTTGCACAGCTGCTGCGTTTACCATTTCTTTTATAACATAAGACTTCAAAACTTCACAATCTGACGTCAATCAGCAACCCATGGGCAAATGGATCGCGCGTATTAGCCAATCATAGCACGTGCTTTCCCACCGCTGTGTTATATTAGTGTATACCAACTCGGCAGCCTTGGCAATTTGAGCAATCTGATTGGCTCTCTACCTCGGGATATTCAACACTATCCACCTCCTGGGAGGTGAATGATGTGGGGGGCTCTGGGTAATTCTTGTGCCAGTGTGTTTTTGTTTGGGGGGAAAAAAAATGGCCTCCAAGCTACTGAAATATGGCCGCCGTCGATTCAGCTTTTTCGAAGAGGTTTTACTAGGGAAATTAAGCAAAACACTACCACGATGAAACGTTTAACAGGGCAGGACCAAACAATAGCGCGAATGAACGACACAATAACACTGCTTGTGCAAAATAAAATTCGGTTAAGTCTCTGTGTCGTACGAATTACGCTTCAACAAGCATTTTTTTTTTTCACCGGTTGTGTTGTCCTCAGCGTCGTCGCCGTGTTTGCTTAAGCTCCCTACTGAGTTTGCTTCATTGGTACATACTAAAACAATTATTCTCTTCAATCCCGGTGACTAGTGGCTTTAACAATCATATTCTGTCACGATTCACCTATTTCTGAGAATAATTGTTAACTATAACATATATATCTGCGGTAGAACACATAGAATTCTTTCCTCTTTTCATTTACGAATTTAGGGGGAAAAGCGTTAAAACATGACAAGCCGCTCCGAGTGTAAACTGATGTATGATAACAGAACGATATAACCAAATATATAAAACAAAATTTCAATAAAGAGCATTTCTTGAAAAAATTAGTCTTAGTGAGGTTGGTTGGATGGTATAGTATTCGGTTTTTTACTATCCATTAACAAAACGAAGACTAACTCGCAAATCTTTTCTCGCTCTTTAATTCTGATTGGTTGATGGGACTGTGTGTATCAATTGTGATTGGCCAGAATAGTAAGTTTCCCAAAATCGAACTGCAAACCGCCCACTTTCCATATGTGGAAAAAAGTGTCAGGACTCATGATATCACATGGACAACAAAGGCGAAAGCATGATGTTAAGCGACACCCGTGCAGATACGGTGAAATATTGTAGTGTACGTAATCTATTCGTCAACCTCTTTTGCTCAAACTACGACGAAATTATGAAGTCTTGTCCAGTTCCAAACCTACCACCCAAAGCGATGACAAAACATACCAGTTTAGGACGCTCTGTCCCGGAGTTTTTCTGACTTGGTCTATTCTGCTCCAAAATGCAGGAGTCCGATCTACAGCACTAAAAAGATATCATTGAAAATCTTTAAAAGGAAGGTAAACCGTACCTAATTCTGGGTTACGTTTTTAAGACATGAATGCTGGATAAAGTTAGCCGGAGAAAGATCAGCCCAGTTTTCCTAAGTTACAATTCATTCGCATCCTTTGTGGGGATAGTTTCCTCAGAAACTGGTGCTGCGTCGATGGGGAATTAAAGCACAAGAAATCGGGATAATCAAACGAATTGATGAAAGTCAGTTACACCACCGTAAGGTAAAAGGGAGGTGCTGACGTTTCGAGGTTAGCCCTTCGTCATTCGCATCCTTGCCTTGAACAGACTAAACCAACAGCAAATAGTTTGAGGGCAGCCTTATGACATCAGTTTTACAGCTCTTTTGGAACATTCTGGTTTCTTCCTTTTTATAAATGCAAATACTTGTTTCGGCTTTTCAAAATTTAATTTAAATTTACGACACATTCCCTATACTACTGACTGACCACTCAACTTGCAGCTAATTTTTTGTATCCAAATTATTTTAACCTGAACTAGTGATTTTCAAAATTTGAGAAGAGAAAATAGTTTAAAACAACAAAGCCCTTCTAGAAATTATTTAACATACTTCATTCTCTCTGATATTCACGTATCAGTAGGGAGAATTTGATCTGTCATCACACGTGTTCACATACGATCAGCTCCATTATTATCCTAACCCGTGTGGTTTCTCTCCTACTGATTTATCAAACCGTATGGTGTCCATAAAAGAGTGAAAAGTTGTTGTGTTAGCTGGCATCTCCCCAATTTCCGGAGAATTCAAATCACTGTTACATGTCAGAGTTCATCCATATTGACCATGATACTGTGCTGAAACTGGCTTTTATTACGATGGTACCTCCGGAAACACAAAATGCCCACTGCAATAGCCATCACCAAAGCTATGACACCCAACACTATACCAGAAATGCCTTCAGCAGAGATGGAACCACCTTGATGTGACAGGACAGCTGTACCAGTACCTATTATGAAAGAACAAGAATATTAAGTATAGTCATTGTAGAATTTACATTAACTGTACAAACATTTCAAAACAATGGTATTGCTGTTTTGATTATTTAATAGATCGATCGGCCATTGCAATGGCTGACTGACTTGTGATCACGTGATCTAACCACTTGAGAAAATCTCATCTCTCACCTGCAATCATGTGACCCACTGAAAATTTGCGCCGAATTCTGTATCTCAAATGAAATCAATCGAAAAGAAAACTTTCCTCTCACCTTTGCCATTTGTAGTAGATGATTGCGTTGGCGAACTATTGGTTTGGCCAGAAGCTGGTGGAGTGCTTTTGGCTGAAGTTGACATAGCTGTTGTAGTGCCATTTTGGGAGGGCTTGGCAGTAGAGTTCCCTTTCGGCATTGTCATTGGACCAGTTGTGGTACCATTTCCTTTGGGCTTTGTTATGGTTGTAATATTCGGACCTGTACTTGAAGGTGGCCCAGCAGTTGTGGTACCATTTCCTTTGGGCTTTGATGAGGTTGTAATATTCGGACCTGTACTTGACGGTGGCCTGGTAGTTGTGGTACCATTTACTTTGGGCTTTGAGGTGGTTGTAATATTCGGACCTGTACTTGAAGGTGGCCTAGCAGTTGTGGTACCATTTTCGTGGGGCTTGGGTGTTGTTGTACTGTTGGGACCTGAACTTGAGGATGGCCTAGCAGTTGTAGTGCCATTTTCACGGGGTTTTGCTGTGGTTGTAATATTAGGACCTGAACTTGAAGGTGGCCTAGAAGTTGAGGTATCATTTCCATGGGGTTTGGCTGTGGTTGTTATATTCGGACCTGAACTTGAAAGTGGCATAGAAGTTGTTGTACCATTTCCTTGGGGCTTCGCTGAGGTTGTCATATTGGGACCTGAACTTGAAGGTGGCCTGGCAGTTGTAGTTCCATTTTGGAGAGAACTGGCTGTGGATGTTCTGTTGGACTTTAAACTTGTTATTGGCGTTGGTGTTGCTAATGTTGTCTTATTTCCTGATTGTTGGGTTGCTAGAGTTGTGTTGGGGCTTGAAGTTTGCACGGAAGCATTCATGGTGATGGGAGCTGACGTTGCTGATGCGGTATTGTTTTCAGACTTGGTCACTGGGGGCTGTAAAGTTGATGTGCTATTCACCGAAGACTTTGGTGTGGATGTAGTTGTATTGACGGAGCTACTCTGGGTCGGTCCTAATGAAATGAGTTCAGGATCAATGTAAATAAACAATGCTGCTTTTATTTGCACAGATAGAAGCAGAGAAGACGATTAGAGCTGATCGATTGCTTACTCTTTGCTGTTTGCCTCAGGAACTATGGAACTTATGTGCCAGAGGGCGCTGAGAGGTCACTAACTAACTCCGTTACCAAATAGGTATTGAAAGTTTTAAACTCACCTGCAGCCCCTGCAAACGACGTCCACAGATTACTGGGCCATAAACCACTGCTTGGCCAAGCGTCTAAAACGCAGAGGCGCGTATCATTCTTGGTTTTACTGTCTGGAAAAGCGGAACAATACGAGCTGCTCTTGAAAATGTCTGTAAACTGTGAGGGGCATTCCTGGAATGCCTTTTCACATAATGACTTGCAGGGAACGTACAAAGATTGCCTGTTTGCATTATCGCAGGGCGGCACCATCTCCATGCATACTAGTTTTCGGAGCGTGGGGCAGAACGACTTGTTGTTGAAGCCTTGAAACACAGAACTTTTTTCAACTGATTCTTGTTGGTCAGTAGAGATGGAAGTGAGGTTGTAACCAGCATCAAAGCACTGAGGGACGGCCAGAAATTTGCAAGTGGTGGTGTTAGAAGGTTCTAGATACGGGGGAAATAAGAAACGAAGAAACAAAATGAATTTCAAAGAGGATGGCTCTTGCAGGTACACGCCCTGTGATGGCTGCTTCTTCATAAACAGCTAAGCTCTCGAAACCGGAAGAACCTCATATTGTCAAAATATGAGGCTGCATGAGCTCGAACTGTGGTTGTTCTTTCCATGGAAACTTCCTTTGAAAAATTCACAAAAGGTAAGGTCAGACACACTACTAACAAGAAAGAGCATCCCAATATCCACTCATAAATATGTATGCATTGCAGCAGAAAAACACTCTTATCAGGGTGCAAAATGAGAAAAAGAAAACACAAGGAGGCCTCTAAACGCCAAATAGCCCACTGAACATGTTACATTTCATACTCCATCACTCACCAGTTTTCCGGTCACTATTACTTAAGTTTTGAGGCTTTAAACAGCTGCCATCTGATGAAAGAAGCGGGCAAAGTCCAGTGAACAATCTCCACAAGCCATAATCCCTTAAGCTTGTTTTGCATTCTGCAACAAACTGTTTGCATACATCCATGCACGGAAGACTTGCATTTTTGTCATTTGAACCTGGGGTGCATCTAGGGACGTGTACAGAACATGCCATAAAATTCGACAGCGATGAGCACTGCTTAAATGTTCCGTGAATGTTCCTAATTAAGTCTAAGATTGCGTCCTGTGTTGAATTTTCCATAAAAGTTGAGACATTGTAACCGAGTCGAACGCACTCGCCGAACAGAGTTGAATTCAGAGACTGGCATGAAATAGCTGTTGCTTCATGCAAGCTTCCCAAACCGAACGCTATGCACGAAATCCAAGCCAGAAGTTTCATATTTTGCTTTTAGGAATGCGAATCCTTGAGTTTGCGACCAAAGCGGAACTTAATTCACTATATCACGACGACAGCCAACAAGGAATCCGCTGACTCATGACATTGATTTAAAAAAAAAAAATTTACATTTAAGACGACAAAACACCAGCACGTCAGACACAATGAATCGAACAGCAATTACCATTTTAAGTTGTACGAATAATATGCTTTATTAATGTAAATTCCTTCAAACATTGTTTGCTAATGCTTAACCTAAACACAACAATTCAGTCCAATACAAGATGCGAAATTTAGCCGAATTGACGTCTATCCGGGAAATGTTTTGTTTTGAGCAAGGTTGTTGATATCTCCAGGGCATTATCAATTTCCATAAATATGTTTCATGTGGTCTCTTATTCACAAGCAAACACGTATTTCGGCACTTTGCCAACAGAGAAAATGCAAAAGTCGCGAAATATTGTTCAAAATGTTGTCGCAGAAAAACAGCTGTTGGAGCAACTGCAGAATATTCTAACAATCGAAGCGAAGGTGGGAAAAATATATAATTATCAACAACCATCAATGGATACGCGTCTACGCGTGCATGCGTATCCGCGCCGGATACACAAAAAATACTCAGAGTGCCAGGGTATTCTGCAGTCTAGCCCAGCTATTAAAACTATTGACAAGTCGAAGGTTACACGATTGGGATTGACGTAAGAACGCGTTGAAATGCTCTTAGTGCTTGCTTTCAACTGAACCGTTGATTGTCGAGGAGGTCGAGTCTAGACTGGTTCATGGCCTTTTTCGCTAGATGTCTTTCAAAACATAATATTATATGAAACCAGGACTTGAACTGCACAAAACATTGTTGCAAAACTAATGAACCAACGCCTTATGTACAGGTCAAGTCTGTTTATATTGTGGCTAAATGTTATACAATACAGGTGAGATGTTACGGGTGGAACGCTTGTAAATATTTGCCCATTGGTATCATCGCTTCATTGAAACCTCGGCTAAACGTTAATTCGTGCTCGGCGCAATTAGTGCACAGGTAAATTATGAGTCCAGATAACTTCGAAGAAATCAAAATTTAAAAAAGGACAAATTTAGCCCACTAGCGGCTTTGGCACCAGGGAACACTGTGGTTTGTGGGCATGTATCCCTAACAGAGATATTGACTCCTTGCAAAGAGCTATAAATTTCACCCAGTATTCTGAATAACCAGCATTTTAAAGACTTTAACAAAATTCGTGAACAACGCGATGCCCTCTTAAAACAAACCCATCCATGTATGCTTACGACTATTATAGTACTGCTGTGTAAACAATGGCAGCAAAAGAATTATTTCAAAAATAGCCCAAATCGCACAAAATCATTTTGTTAAGCACATGCGGGTCCATCAAGCGAAAATACTCTATAGAATCTTGGCGAATGACAGGGTTGCAGCTCCCGTTCGCCTGTCAACTCCATTGATTTTAGGCCTGGGGCCTTTATTTGTTTTGTTCGTTCTACTGTTCATTCCTTAGGGTTACGAACTATTAGAGTGAGATCTTACGACAGCTGCTAGCTCGTCCTAAGCGACTCTCTTTACAATGGTTCACAAATCAAAGGGAAGCAACACAAGAACAAGTACCATTGGAAATGGTTTGCGCTGCTAAACCTCGATCTAGACAGAAACAATCGGGACCAGCCACAAATCAATTTTTAATTTATGTTTGTTCATTTTTATTATACCTTAGGAAAGGCACGTTTCTTATTAAGGCTTCGGATGGGATGGTCCTTAGTTTTTTTTTACAAGTTGGGGAGGGTCAAACCTGTTTTATTCTCAACCGGGGAGGGTAACAGTTTTTTTGGTAAGGAAAAAATATCTCCATGTCGTTTCTAAAAAGCAAAGCTACCGGTGAAGATTAAGTTATTTACAGGTGTCGAAAAATTCATATATCAAAAACTATCTTCTCCCAACTAACATAATTGTCTCTCTCTCTCGATCCGTGCCCGTTTTCGCCCACATTTTGATGTTTCCACGCAGGGTTCTAGTATAAAATGAGCCTCCGGTGAGGAGATTCGTCACTTAAGCTACTTGGGCTTGAACCGACAACTCAATCTACTACATCACTTGGCCAGTCAGTTTCATACATCCTTGCCATTTTCAATTTTTCACCGTACAATCACACGCAATTAACTACTTTGTGCGAAGATGAACGCGGTTATCAGACAGACGTAACACTTCCATTTTTTTTTTTATTTTCACTTCCGGTTATTTTTGTCTTTGATAGGTGGAGGGGGAGGGTCAGATGCTTTTGTTTGCATATTTTTGAAGGGTCATGCATTATTCCTTTCCAGGAAGTGGAAGGGCCACGACTTTTTTTCGCAAAAAATCCTGAAATACCCCAGCCCACCCCACCACAATAAAAAACGTACCTTCCCTTGATGATGTTTGCGTAGCCAGTTGCCAGTTACAGGGTAAATTCATCAGTTAAGAAATGAAAGGAAGGGATGAATTCGCCAACGCTAAGATTAAAAAAAAAAAAACAGGCACATTGTCTGACATGGTGTCAAAACGACGTTTAAATTATTATCACCAAAACCTTCATTTTTTTTAACCAAAAAGTTTCTGTATCAGTATGTATAGAGCGAGAGCCGTCACTCTCCCAGGTACCCAGATCTAACCACGAAGGGGATTTATGGCAAATAGGAACACACTTGCTTTCAGCCCAGCATGCAGCACTTTATTCTTAAACTGAGGCCGGATACCGCTATACAGCAACGACACGGGGCTTATCTCATAGCCATAACTCTCTCATTCACAATATAAACCTTTCTTTATAGTCGTTTTACTGGAAATTATTTAACTTATTTTATGATCATTTGATATCCGTAACGAGAACCCTAAGGGTGCATTTTACACAACGGAATCAACAGTGAATATGAGGAGCGATGCATTAGTGCATTTCATTGTTTAGCAGACAGAATAGTCTATTAGCCAGAAGGAAAGCCAGATTAAAAAGCTGTGAAACGCTCAGCCAAGCTTGAAATCATAGCAGTTATCTAATAGATATATCAAATGTTTAGTGCTTACCTTATAGCGTTACTAGCGCGCCGTTAATGTAGAAGGCGACTAAAAGAACAGGTGAACGCATGTAGAAGTGTTTCCCGCGCAGAGTAAGAATGAAAGGAATGGCAAACAATCCGCGATCGCAACTATTTCATATTTCGAGGTAAAATCTAAGCCTTGGAAAGTACCGAGAACAATTCTTTTCTTACAATCAACACCGCAACTGCAGCAAGAAAAGGATTTTCTCTCTAACATTTCACAACTTAAACTTGAGACAGGCAACAGAAAGGCTTACGCTGTCATGCACGACTGTTTTCTCTACTTAAGCTTCTTTGTGATACACAAATGTTCTTAAACTATCACACACATAAAATAGAAGGGTTCATCAAACGAGCTGAAAATTAACAATTATTGGGTGAGGCTCAGTATGATATGAAGAATTATGCAGATCGAGGAGGGTAATATAACATTCTAGGAGATCTGCATAATTCTTCATATCATACTGAAGCAGAATCCAATATTTGTTTTATTATGCATTCAAAATATTTCCAGAGCTTTAATAGACAAAATGTATTTTATTGAGCTCTAACACAAAATGCACAGCTCACAAATGCAAGTTCGGTGACGTCAAGTGTCCAAAAATTCACGCTACTACAATTGGGGTCAATTGACGTCAATTGTAGGATATTAGCATGGATTCTCGGACACTTGACGTCATATTGCCGGATTTAACGAATTAGCTAGGGCATTTTGGCCAATCAGAAACGGAGATATATTTTGAATGAAGAATAAGTAACAATTATTGGATTCGGCCTCTGTATGATATGAAGATTATGCAGACCTCGTAGGATGTTACAACACCCTTATCGACCTGCAAATTTCACATATGCCAATCATTATGTTCTTAAAATATTTCCAGAGCTTAAGTCGATTTTTGCGTGTTAAAACTGTCCTTTTCTCTTCGCAACTTACTCATATCTTCCTCGTTCAATGTTGAAAACATTTCAACCACCATTTTCCTGCTCTTTTAGATATGCAAGTTTCCTGACGTCAAGTGTCCAAAAATCCACACTATAAAGGAGCTTAAGCAAGAACGACGACGACGCCGAGGACGGCACGTTCGAAGAAATGGACTTTTTTTTCTCCTATAACAATGACGGCAGGTTTGTTTCATTTTCTATCTATAGCTTTTCAAACCGCCGATTTTTTCCACTTAATCCGTTCACAGTTCATTACAAATTTTTCTTGGCAATTTTGTCGTTGTGTATTCGCGTCTTCCAATAAACCTGAAAAATGGTCATTTCACGTTGCTGTTTTGCAGAGGACGGCAAAGAAATCTACCAGACTGTATTTTGCACGTGCAGTTTCATTAGTTCATTCATCAACGCTGTTGTTTGGTGCCGTTGTAGTCGACGTCGTCGTCGTGTTCTGCTTAAGGGCCCCATGATACTACAACTGGCGTCAATTGACGTCAATTGTTGGATAATAGCACGGATTTTTGGACACTTGACGTCATTTTGCTGGATATGACGAAGTAGCCAGGGCATTTTGGCCAATCAGAAACGAAGACATATTTTGAATAAATGATAATGTAAGTCATACCACCGTAAGATTATAGAGGAGTTAACGTTTCGAACGTTAGAGATTTACTGTGACGTGATTTCAGACGTCTTTAATGGAGAACACACTGACTATGATACAAGACTAAGAGAGCATTAGGAACAGAGAGGGACACGCCCAGTCCGGCCCCTGGGATATGAAAACTTCGGTAAAGTTTTCCGAGAGGTCCACATACCTAATTGTGATACTCATGGCGTACCGAGTAGGACTCTTGTTTGTAAATAACGCCTAAATAATCCATAATTAAAGAAAGATATTCAAGAGCCGCGAGTGATCATTAATTAACAATTATTCGCCGAAGGCGAAGTGATTCTCGGTGAATATTTACCGATAATCACCGAGCCTGAGGCGAATAATTGTTTTACTATAAATACACAGGTGATCATTTCAAAAAAGAAAAGAAAAGCATTTAACAACACGAAAAAAACTTATTTCATCAAAAGCGCGCGAACGACTGGCAGCCATTTTGTTCGTCGAGGTGATTATCGGCTGATAATCCGAGATAGCGAACCAATCAGAGCGCGCGATTTTGTATAATCACCTGAGTTTTCATACTAAATACAGATAGCGAGAAGGACTGGGTTACATTGGAGTCACGTGGACCACTCTGTAAACGTATTTCCGTTTCTACAAATACCTTTATTGAAGTTTTCAAATCCCAGCCAACGCCCCGAGTGTCGCTCTTTGTCCCTTATGTTCTCTTGGATGCACCAAAAATTAACAAAACGACTTACATCCTAGCTTTGTCGGCGGGTTCTCGCTATCTCTACTTCTTATGAATTCTGCCAATCAGAGCGGCACCAAGAAGAAGTTACTTCAAAGACCAATCGCGATAGATTCAAGGAGCCCAACCGGTAAAGCGTAAAGCAGATAAAGGTTACAAGTATCAGCTCCAAGCACGGGAAAAGGCGTGCAACCTGTCTCTTAGCTTCACTTTTGCTTCACCAAAAATACGACACGATACTTTTTAGCCAATCACCTATCACAGCGGTCCAAAGCAAAGCAACTAGGAGACGACTTTTAAAAGTGAGTTGAAAACTGCGCTAAGCTGTTGTAGAGAACTACCATGAAGCTATGTTTCCACTTGAAAATCATCTTCGCCCCGATAGTCCGAGTAAAGCACTTGTTTTTGATAAGTAAACTGTTGGTTTCTCTTTCGCCTGTAGAATAAGAACCCTGCAATCCCAACTATAATCACAAGAATCAGGACGACAGCGAGAAGAGAACCAGTTATCACAGTTTTTTTGGACGCAGTTTTCCTCGCCTTTTGTGCCGGCTCACCTGGTGGCCTGGGTTTATCTAAAGAATAAAAAATTCACAGGAAAGCCATTTAAGTACTGGAGCAGTCTTTTTCATTCGGCTGCCACATCTAATTCAAGTTATTATTCTTGGACAGTCTTCAAACAGACACCTCTGTAAAAAGACACTCAATGTTATTCACCGGCAGCTGCTATATCTCACTGAATGGTCACCTTACTGTATTATGACTTCTTTCTATAGGATCGGGGGTGGAAGCGGAATCATTTGACCTTCGATATTTATGATTCCTGCCCTTTTTTACCTTAATGATTCATGATTCATTAGCAATTTTGTTTCGATATTCATGACTCATGATTTAACTATTTCTCGTGATTCATGATTCCCAAGTTTTAAACGCGAAAATTCATGATTCCTACTTATTTTACAGCCATGATTCATGATTCATGATTCCGCTTCCACCCCCGATATAGGACAGACACCTATTCAAGATGGACACCAAATTTAAGTTTCTCTGATGCTATATCTCAGTGGTAATCTCACTCAATGTGACATGATCAATCAGACAGACAGACACTTCTTGAAGTGAGGACATAATGTTGGTTCTTTAGCTGCTATATATTAAGTCATTGTTTTCCTAACTGGAATGCTTTTCAGACAGACACCTCTGTAATATGGACACCTATAACTAATTCTGGTTCTTCACCTGCTATGCTTAAGTCATTCACCCGTACTGGACCCTACTTGAGATAGACACCTCTCTAAGATTGACATCTAATGTCGGTTTCTCAGCTGCTTCTGATATTTTAGTGATTTACTGTAGCTGGACTCAGTCTTTTGTAAGAAAGACACCTCTCCAAGATGGACACCTATTGTTTGTCCCTGGCTGTTCTGAAAACAACTTTTGCCTTACGCAAACACCTCAAGCAAACTCACACCATTCGCATTTCTTCGTAGAGAGAATATCCGGATGTTAATTCAGATTATTTTCCTACCTGAGTTTGGATTCGTCGCCGTTGTGTTCCTACCTGAAATTACGGTGCGAGAAATGATATCCGTCACTAATCTAGGTAAAGACCTGGGCAGGGTTCCTAGACAGCTGATCACAATGCTAACCCTGCATTTGATTAGGTAAAAATTAAAGCTTAACACTTAAACGTAGGTTAGCACGAATGACAACTGTTCCCAGTACATATGTGTTATTGACCAAGCGTGAAGTCAAAACGGTTGCATATCGGCCGAATTCTTTTTTGCGTTTTTATTGACAGAACAAGCTTGGTTTGTTGGCGTGTTCAAGTTAACGTGTTCAATTTACGAACCTTTCCTCTTATCTCCCCACCAGTGAGGTCAATTCTTCCGCTGACAATTGTTTTGAGCCTCCAGTTTCGAGGCCAGAAAAAGCAAGAATTGGGCGATTTCAAATCTAAATTTCTCATGAACAACGAGAAATAGAAACAAATCAAAAAAGGAAAGTCTGTTTTATAAGTTAAAATCTTCATAACAGTGAATGCAGGAAAAGTGCGCTATTTTTTGGTCTTCAGTTCGCCTTAAAACAGTCAGCACTTTTCTTGATATCAATCATGCAGAATTTGAATCTCATGGGCGTGAATTTCTGAGGAGGCAACAATTCTTACCTGACTGGTCTGATGTGACTGTTGTTGGCGTCGTTACCGGTGGTTGATTAAGTGTTGGCCAGTTTTCTGCTCTTGGCCAATGTGTTTGTTTGCATATCTCAGAGTCTCCAGACGCGTTTTCCTTTTCAGGAAACTCCATGCACATATCTCCTTTGTAGAAAAACGGCGACCTACATTTGCCAAAAAACTTCTCACACTTGTCTCTGCAAAGAAAGCCAGCGGTACCATTGATACAAGCTGGCATGTGCTCAGCACATACGATCTGTTTTCTCATTGGACCACATACTGGGTCGGCTGTTATATTACCGATGGCCTTCTTGATAGAGGGCGCGTATTTGACCTGAATGTCTTTGGAAATTACCGTATGAGTGTAACCAGGGATCCCCTGACAGTCCTCAACTACTACCTCGGAGCATTTGTGCTGATAAGCTGAAAGGTAGGTCAATAAAAAGTATGATTAGTATATACCAGCCTAGCAACCATGCATTTTGAGTAATCTGATTGGCTCATTATATCGGGTTATTCATCATTAGTATATAACAACTCAGAAATCTTGGCATTTTGAGCTATCTGATTAGCTTACCATCTCGAGATATTCAACATTAGTATATACCAACTCAGCAACCTTGGCATCTTGAGCAGCCTGAATGGCTCTCCACTTCGGGATATTCGACACTATCCACCCCCTAGGAGGTGAATATATAGCCGGGGTTTATGGGTAATCCTTGTGCCTGTGAGTTTTTGTTTGGAGGAAAATCAAAATGGCCTCCAAGCTACAGAAATATGTCCCCCGTTGATTCTCGCTTTATAGCTTTTTCGAAGAGGTTTTACTACGGAAATTAAGCAAAAAACTACCACGATGAACAATTGACCAGGGCAGGACCAAACAATAGCGCAAATAAAGGACACCATAAAACTGCATGTGCAAAATAAAGTCCGGTTAGTCTCTGTCGTACTGAATTACGCTTCAACAATTAAATTTCTTCTCGGGTTGTGTTATCCTCGGCATCGCCGTCATGTTTGTTGAAATTCCCTACTGAGGTTGCTTCTTTGGTATATACTAAAACAATTCTCTTCACTCTCAGTGAATTGTAGCTTTAGGAATATTAACCTCGCTGCTTCGCATCTCAGTAAATATTCTGCCGCTATTCATCTCGATTTCTGAAATGTGAATAGTGCCGGGAATCCTGGGAAATCCTTGGTGTAAGTGTGTTTTGGTCGAAGAAAAACAAAAATGGCCGGCGTCAATTCAGTCCGTTTACAGTGGTTTCCGCCATGTGTCGCTGAGGTTGGTTCATTGGTACATACTAGAACAATTACTCAGTTTAATCTCAGTGAATTGTGGCTTCACAGTTCGGTAAATATTCTGCCACTATTCACCTCGATTTCTGAGAATAATCAATAATCAATAATATTTAATTAATCAATAACATGAATTATTATTTATTTACAATATTTGTTCATTTGGTATTGGCCCTGAATCAACCTTTATAGCCAGCAAAATGGCGTCAACTCCAGAAACTAAGTCATTATTCTACTAGGTACACTCAAGAGAAAATGAGGTAAGAGAACGCATCTTCCATACTTACTATGATAAGGACGGAGCATTAGAAAAGTGATGGGGGGGGGGGGGTGGGGAAAAACCAAAAAAAAATTCATGTAAGGGAAAATGCCACGAAAAAAATTCATGTAAAGAAGAAGGTAAAAAAAAGATTCATGCAGAAGGAAGGTCCAATTGTGACTTTTTCACACGTAGTAAAAAAAATTCGTGCAGAGGGGTTTAGGCCTATCAGGGGTTCACCTGAAAAAAAAATTCCTGCACAAGCAGTGAGCGAAAAAAAAATTCGTGCAAGCTGAAAATTCCCCACCCCCCCCATCACTTTTCTAATGGTCCGTCCCTAAGGGGACACAATCTATTTTTAGATCTGAAAACTATTTTAATTGACCAATGGCTGATGTCCTTCTTATCACGTGGTTGTAATTTTAATACGCCATGGGAAAACCGCGCAGCCATGGAACGAAATATAAAAAAGATTCCGCGACCTGTAACATGTGAAGGGAGACCAGGCAGTGCCTCTTTCCCTAGGTTTGATACCGCCCGAGGAACGGTTACTTCAGTTTGTTTCATGATTCATTGTGAATCATGATTCATGATTCACAATATGGCTTTCGTGAAAAAAGATCGACTGAACATGCCATCTTAGATATAACTCACCAGATTGAATCCAACATGGACAATAAATTATATACGTGTGGTATATTTATCGACTTACAAAAGGCTTTTGATACAGTAGATCATACAATATTATTGGAGAAATTGAATCACTACGGAATACGCGGAATCATTAATGATTGGTTCGCTTCATATTTAGTGGGACGTAAACAAATAACTCAAACTAATCAGAAAAATACGTCCAGTAAAGAAACAGTCTTGTCTGGAGTCCCACAGGGCTCAGTTTTAGGTCCCCTGCTTTTCCTTATATACATAAATGATATCGCACGTAGTTGTGACCAATTACAATTCTATTTATTTGCTGATGATACTAATCTTTTATTTGCACATCAAAATTTGAAAACACTTGAATTTATAGTTAATGACGAGCTCTCAAGGGTTTACAACTGGCTGTTAGCCAACAAATTATCTTTAAACATCAAGAAATCGAACTATGTTATCTTTCGACCTAGACAGAAAACGGTGAAATATCAAGTCAATTTGAGAGTATTTGACCATCACTCCGGTACTTTTATTCCTCTAGAGTGCAAGAACTATGTCAAATATCTGGGCGTGCTTATTGACGAGAATCTTTCCTGGAAACAACATATTTCTCATATTGCCTCCAAAATAAGTATCTCAATCGGTATTATTTCTAGGTTAAGACACTTCGTCCCCTTAAATACCTTATGTCATATATACAAATCACTTATACAGCCTTACTTGTTATATGGTATAGTTGCATGGGGTCAAGCTGACAAGACCCATAGAAACAGAATTTTGCTTCTACAAAAACGTGCCCTGCGACTTATGTTCTTTGGTGAATTTAATGCTCATGCTGTGCCTTTCTTTGTTTCTTCTAACCTACTTCCCTTGGATTTTCTCTACTTCAAATCAACAGCCGTGTTAATGCATGATGTATTCAATAATCTAACGCCATCTCACATATCCAATATATTTACTTATCAAGCTAATATCCATTCTCATAATACACGATCGTCATCAAAAGGCAATTTCTTCGTTAATTACTCAAGATTGAATTCGCAAAGTAAATCTTTCTCTAGATATGGTGTGCGAATATGGAACAGTTTAAGAAGTGAAATGCATAATTTATCGAAACATAAATTCAAAGTTAAACTTCATAACGTGTTACTTCAAATCTTCACCGAAACAGACGATGATGTATAAAAAGGGGGATGCTGGCACATTTTTCATTACGATTTCATTATGATTAAAAAATAAGCGCGCCGCTGGCACATTTTCATTACATTATCAAAGATTTAACAAAGTACATGTCGGGTGTTCGGGTGGGTGGGTGGGTACCTCTGTGAAATTGTTAAGTTTCTGATAATCAATAATGAGCGTAGGTAGATTATCACAAAGCCGATACCAAGCCGATACCAAGCCGATACAAAGCCGATACCAAGCCGATACCAAGCCGATACAAAGCCGATACCAAGCCGATACCAAGCCGATACAAAGCCGATACCAAGCCGATACCAAGCCGATACCAAGCCGATACCAAGCCGATACCAAGCCGATACCAAGCCGATACAAAGACTATATGAAATCTTAGCGGGCGGGCGCCCCGCACATTTTCATTACATTATCAAAGATTTAACAAAGTACATGTCGGGTGTTCGGGTGGGCGGGTACCTCTGTGAAATTGTTAAGTTTCTGATAATCAATAATGAGCGTAGGTAGATTGCCGCCAAGCCGCCACAAAGCCGCCACAAAGCCACCAAAAAGCCGCCACAAAGCCACCAAAAAGCCGCCACAAAGCCGCCACCAAGCCGCCACAAAGTCGATACAAAGACTATATGAAATTGGTGAAGGCTGGGATCCTAGAACATTTTGACGCGTTTTGATTTTATTTTGTGAAACTGATACTAAGCCTATGTGAAACCAATAAAATGTGATGAAGGGATCTGGCACATTTTAAAAAATGATTTTTCAAAAGAAATAAAATACTTATTTAAAAAGAAGAATTAATATACAAAAATGGAACAACAATTACGAAGATTAAATGTGCCGCAATTAAAATTTATTGCAAAAGAGTTGAAAATTAAAGGAAGGTCTAGAATGTTTAAAGCTAATTTAATTAATGAGTTGGAAAAATTTACAGATGTGGATATTGATAAGTTAATTACAAAAGCTATTATAATGTATAATTATCCTTGTGTACATGGAATTAAAAAATATTTTTGTAAAGAATGCGAGGGATCACAAATATGTATTCATGAAAAAATAAAGTATCAATGTAAAGAATGCGAGGGATCACAAATATGTATTCATAGAAAAAGAAAGTCTTACTGTATATTATGTGATGGTTCACAAATATGTGCGCACAACAAACAAAAAAGTTTTTGTAAAGAATGTGGAGGATCACAAATATGTATACATAATAAACAAAAGTATCATTGTAAAGAGTGTTGAAAATTATGTTATGTAACCCTTATTTAGGTTTCATAACAAAATAAAAATAAATTATAATTTAAAAAGATAAAATATAAAATAAAAAGATGAAAAAATTAAATATTAAATATTTAAACAATAAGAAGCTTAATATTTGTGATTTTATAGAAGAAATAAAAGAAAACTTATTAAAAAATTTAACAAAAAATAGGGAATATATAATTTATTATAATCAAAAAATTACTTTTTATTATCCAATAAATTTTGATGTAGAATATTATAATAAAAATTATGTTTTTGAACATTATATTTATTTTGGTGAAGAAATAAATTTTGGAGTTAGTGGTATTAACACTAATAAATTTGCGAAAAAAATTTTAAAAATAGCTAATTATGATTTTATTGAAAATGAATATGAATATGATCCACATTATGGTATGATTATTGCAAACGGAATGGAAATTGGTCATTTTTATGAAAATGATGTTTATCTTGCTTATCATGATGATGAATGTAAAATTGATGTATTTGATAAAAATTTTATAATAAAAAAATTACATGTAAGTGTTGATTTAAGTAAATATAAGATTGAGCATAAAGAGTTATTTTACAAATCATTACATGATGAATTAATGGCTGTAGCATGGCATCCATCTAGGTATTTAGATTGGTGTATCGATTTTGAGGAATTAAGAGATTTGAAAGAACGTTGGGGTGAAGAAGATTAATATTATCTAATTATGTTATATAACTAAAATAATAGTTACATAACAAAAATTTATCTAAATCTTAAACTAAAAGTTATGGGAGAACCCTTAAGATCAAGTTTTTTCCATTCATTGTCTAAGATAGTTAAATCGAAGTGGTTTATGAGACTCTCATATTTTTGAATCGGAATTGTCGGATAATCCTTTGAGGGTATGTTTGCAAGTAGGTTTGATGGTGTGAGTTTCACAAGTTCTCCATATTTGGTGTTATTCATATATGACAACTTATTATCCACTATACTACACATAAGTCTCAGCGGTTCCTTAATCTGTATATTTATGGGGTATAATTTACCAGGATTTATAATTTCAGGCAAACCTAAACCAACTTGTAACCCTCTCGTAAGTTTAATGATTAAGTTCTTATTGGAATATAGATAGTCAACAGTATCAGTCTCAATTATTGTTATCTTTTCCCTATCAGTATCATTAAGAAAGATTGATTGAATATCACGCAACGAATATGTACCAGGTTGTATTATCATTAGAGGTCGATTCTTATCATTGAATAATATCTCTTGATACTTAAAATTAATCAATCTTTTTGTTTTTATATTACAATCAAGGAGTTGTATTTCCCGAAGATTTTTCAGCGGAGGATCTAAATAAATCCTTGTTTCAGGCCCATACATGGTAATACTCAACATTTTGTTTTGATTACATCATATTCATCTTTAAATTTCTATAATCAAAACATTAACAAAAATTTGCATTGACGTAATCACATTCCTGAGCGACGTTAGAAACCGACCTTTTTGAAGTAAACATAAAATCTACTTTTCGATTTCAAATCCACTTTACATTTTGCTTGTTGCTATGTCGTAAAAGTATGCAATCTATTGTTCTACACGTGAACACTAATCCAAAAACAATGATAATCACGTGAAATGGCCATGAACTACCGAAATAGATACCACGCTAACCCTCCACTGATAATTATAAATGTTAATATACGCACTTCATGATCGCTTTGTGCATTAGTTTCATGTTGCGTAGTCACGTACTGACCTTTGGTTGACTTTTCATTTTGCGTTGGAGGGATTTTTGGTTTCGGATTTGTCTCAACTATTGAATGAGGTAACTTTCGGCTTTGCCGGTCCCGATCTTCGATCGGCTTTACCTTTGAAGATCCCATGTTATGACTTATTCCAACCTGTTTTGCTTCAGTGTTTAGGGAATTATTCACTCCAAATTTCATATCATTACTCGCTTTCATAAGTTTGTTGTTAAAACCAGTCACGCTTTCAGTGTTGATTATCATATTACTTGGCATTAACCATACACCAGGAGCAATAGCTAAATCGAGCCGTAATTTTGCTTCCTGTACAGCTAATTGATATCTTTGGATAGAGCTAGAAATGTCATTCTCAATCACACTACTTTCAAATAAAGCTAAGAATTCTTGTTGAGTCTCGATTGCACCACCACCATTACCATAAATCGAGTTTCTAGTGTTAACTTGTGCTCCCAATATACAGTAAACAAAAGCTTCCGCAGATCGATTCAATCTACCAAGCCCAGCTTTAGTGAGCCCATGCCCGCTTGTAGGAATAAACCAAGCATATTTGAAATCAGCAAAGTCATCATTACGAATGAATGAGATTAGGTCACCTTTTTCTTTCTTACCACCGTCATCAGCAAATTTATTACCTTCGCCGGGCCATTGATTCGCTTCAACATCATAATTCCGCACAATATGTACATTTTGATATCCCCCTCCTTTTCCATGATATCCTGCGCCATAATCAAGGAATATATCGCCCAATCCGCCGTTTCTACCGCCTTTCCATCTAAAGTCAGCCAAAGGCTGGGATCGGTCGGAGACCTCCCCGGCGAAGCCGGACCCGCTTCGCGGAAAGTCTGAGTTTTTTGATATGCTAAATTCTGCACACAAACGTTGATATGCTACTTTACTATAGGGATTATTATTTATTACAAAGGGTTGCTCATCAGGCAAGGGAAGGCTTAATTCATATAATATCCGTCTTATTGTGAAATATATATGAAACTTAATGAAGCTATTCACTACTTTAGGATAATTTAGACTTTCAAAAGGACTAATCCCACAACCAGATGTTGCACACCAAACTGCAAAGTTAAGTTGTTGAGGCCAATAATTCATATCAGGCCCGTTCAACCATTTTCTACTCTGCTTTCCAAATTTGAAAGTAACAACTTGATTGACAAATATGTTTCTCATTTTTGCTGTGAATTTCTTTGTATTTGAAACGTATATATCCAATAAAGTTAGCATTTTTGTTATGTCACTTGTAAAGTCATCAAAATCAATTGCTGGTATTGGATAAGATCGATTAGTCATAGTTAAACTTTTTGGGAATGAACTTAATTCATCATCACCCAATCCTAAATCTTTCCATAAAAGTCTTTTCATATGAGGTGATAGGTCATCAGTCCATGTTTTTCCAGTTGGATCATCATTTGACATAACTGTTGCCTCATTAACTTTCCATTTAATATATCCCCCATATGAATCATTCACAAATGTAAATTTATCAAGATTAGCGTTTGGGTATCGGGTTTTGAAATCCTCGAATAACATCTTATTCTTTGTGTTTCAGTGAATCTGGTCTTTAGATCTAGAATAAGATGTAAAGTAAATTAAGTTCTTATCACCCGTAGGGCGCTCCAGCTTCGCTGGTATTTCTAATCCCCGCAAAACAATTGCAACCAACATCAGTTCTTTCAAATGAAATTTTTAATGAGCTGGATCGGGCGAAGCCCTCCCCGGCTATGCCGGATTTGTTAATTCTTTTAATAGATCTTCTCGAACTTCTCTCCTTATCTGAGACATGTTTAAGTTTTTTTCTGTAACTCTCCGAAATTTTTGACGAACCTCTAGTTTTAGTTTTTGGAACTTTTCCAACTCTGCCAAAATTATGGAAAATTCTTGATCGGATATAACATTATCTTTCAAAGCTTTTGAAACTAAATCGTTAATTGTGTTTAATTTTGATTTTGCAATTGCAGCGGTTTGTTCGTGTTTACTAACTTTACCAGAAAGTCTTTTTGATGCATAACCGAATCCAACCGATAATCCACCAAAAACACCACCAACAACACCCAAAGGCACACCAACAATAGCACCAAAACCAGTAAGAGAAGTTCCAAGTCCGCTTGCAGATAGAATAACTGAAATCAATCCACCACAAACACTTATTTTTGTAAATATTCCTCTAGCTCTATTGTATTTTTTCCTTACATCTTCATAATGTTTAATTTCTCTCTCAAGATTTTGTAATACTTCGCTTGATTTTTGCAGTCTGAAATTTACTGACTGATCGGCCCGAAGGGCCTCCCCGCTCTGCGGAAGGGAGGAACTGGGATCTGAATTATTAGGTAGTTGAGGATAAATTTTATTATAGTCATCCATATTGTGTTTTACTGATCACTATGATATCTTTAGACCTACTTTCTCTTCTTTCCACCTTTCATTTGTTCCACAAAATATAGAACCACAGCCATTATCAAAAGCCAAGCATTTTCACCTAAAAATCCAATAACTTGGCCAGCTGTTTTGAATAGAAAGCTAACTATTGCTCCAACCATTCCTGGTAATATTTCACCGAGTTTCTTACCAATAGCTTTCAGCCCATTACCAACACCTTTCCCTAATGTGGATAGGCCTTTAGAAAGATTAGAAACTATAACACCAATAACAACACCTACAGCACTCACAACAGCAAAGACTGTAAAACCATACTTTTTGAAGATGTACTTTATCTTATCTCTTAATCGCATTCCTTCCCAGACTCTTTCTCTTTCTCGCGTCAGGTTATCTATTTCATTTCTCTCTTCAGGAATTTCTCTACCTAGATTTTTAAGTTCAATATTGTCTTCTGTGCTCCTATCGGTTTTATTTTTTAGGGATTTTTCCCTCTCAATATTTTTGTTGTGTGATTCTTCTCTCTTTTCTAATTCATCATCATATACTTTAATCTTCTCTTCTGCTGTAGGACCTAAAGCATCTTTAATTGTTTTTGGTAATTTTTTGTTCACGTCACCATATGCATCAAATAATTTATGCCATACATATTTTTTTGTTTTTACACCTGGGATTTTACTAACTATTTTGTCGGGGATTTTAACTTCAATTATACCCCACTCATCATATCTGAAAAGAAACCTAGGTTTAGCATCTGGTAATTTTTTTAAAATATCACTCCAAACTTCATCTTTGTTTTCTTCCATAGCATTCATCTCTATTTTTTCTCTTGGTAATTGTGTATATCCTGATTTGGTTTTTGGTCTAGCACCCCCCATCGCATGATCCCCAACACCTTTGGTTGTAGACGTTTGTAAAACTCTTTTTGGCGAGGGTAGTCTACCAAGTAATTGATCTTTTTCATCAAAATCATCAGGATTTTCTTGTTCGTTTTCTTCCCCCAAACCAAAGGGGTCTTTTTGTAATTCTCCACCTTCTGCCATGATTTTTTTTTACTCATCAGTAAGAAATCTTTAAACTAATCACACAATTAACTCTAAAACCTAAAGGCCCGGCTACGCTGAAAAGAATTTACTAACCACATAACCTAATGCCAACATACCACCACCTACATATGCCATTTCACCCATCTTTTGATTGTCACTAGGTCTATAATAATCCGCAAAGCGGGGCTCTTTCAGAGTTTCAGAGAATTTTGGTTCATGTGTCTCACTATATAATTTCAAAGCTTCATCGGTATTAGAAATATTTTTTGAAGCCTGATATTTATTATCATTTTGTTGTGATTGCCAATCAATTAGTTTCTGTCTTTTTTCCTGATATGCAGCATAATCTTTTTGATATTTTTCTATTGCCTTGTCGTGTCGTATTCGTTCTGCATCTGTTTTATCACCTGAGAGATATTTTGCAAGATATGATCCGCCAACGAATGTAGTCGCATTCAATATAGCTCCTCCAACCATCATTGCTATTGTTGCCATGTTTAATTTGGTAAAATCTTTTGATCCTCTAAATATGTTTTTAGATACATACTACCTGACAATACAGCTACCCATTTTGCATAATTTGTAATACTTGAGGATGGATCGTTCATAAATGATTCTTTCATAGCCTTTTTAGCTACATATCCAACACCAGCTGCTAATCCGATAAGGACTGCAGAATCAGTAACAGTTTTCACAAGTTTGTTTTCGTTTGACATAATTTTTTACTACATCAGTAAGAAATCTTTAGATCCCTTTAGGGCTTAAAATCAAAATTACATCATTCCAATTTTTGGTCGATCTATCTGTTGTGGCGGGATATTTGATGGTTGTGTGGGTGGTGGTTGTGGTAATTTAGGAACTTGTGATAAATCAGGTATTCTGTTTTTATTATCCTCCTTTTGTCGGTATCTCATAAACATATCAAATGCTGTAAACCCTATTCCAACAATTGATAATACGGTTGTAAAAGATAGCTCCGGAAGCCAAGCTTTCGCTTCGCGGGAGGGCTTTGCCCGATTAGACTCACTTTCTGTATTTTCATTTTGCTCTTCTTCCCGCTTAATTTTTTGCTCCGCGGCCCGTAGGGTCTCTTCGCGTTTCATCTCCCTAGCTAATGCTTCTTTTGCTTTTTTATTATATTCAGCTAATTTTTTACCAGCAGCTACTTTTTTAGGATCTTTCTTTTTTGTTGATTTTTGCTCTTCTTCTTTTTGCGGTTCTCTAGTAATTTGCTCAACATCTCCTTCACTTTGTTCAGTTTGTTCAGACATTATTTTTACATATCATTAAGAAATCTTTAGACCTCTTAGTAAACAGTATCAGTTCCTTCAACATCTTGCTTAGTAGTCTGCTCAGTTTTGTTAGAATCATCTGTATTATTGCTTGTAACTTGTTGAATTTTACCTATTTTAACGTGTTTAGCAACCTGGAAAACCCCGCTAGCAAGTGCTGCCAATCTTCCTGCTTTCAATGCTAAGAGACCTACAATGTTTGTTAGTTCGCGATTAACCAAATCATCATTCTTCAAATCATCGCAAAGAGATTCTATATCATCAACTGGAACTAAATATGAAATAAGTTTAGAAACTAATTGTAGGGACGAATCCACCAATCCACCGTTAATTTTCTTACCCATTACTGCTTGATAACGATTATAATATTTTTCAACATCTTTTACAGATAATTTTTTTATATCCCCCAAACTCATATCAACGCCTAAATATTCCTTTGTGGTCCCAAGAGCAGCTAGAATAGCTAGTGATTCTTGTTTTATTTCAAGTTCATCTTCCTCAGTTCCTCGGTATTTTATCTCATCTTTTAACTCAGTCTTTTCTTCAATATAATCTTCTACGCTTGTCATCTTTGTGATAATAGATGGATTATTTTTAAATCGGCTTTGTCACTTCAGGAATCTCTAAATAACATTGAAATGGGTAACGTAAACATAAACAAAGTCTAGAATATTTTTCAGTTTTCAGGAGTTGAACAAACTTTTTACTAGTTTCGGAATCTAAATCACCCCCATAATCTTCGAAAAGCATCTTCATACCCTTCTGTGATGGATTATGGAATGAGACCACACAAGCTACATTTTCACGGAATGGTTTTGCTATCGACGTTAATTGCTGAGTGAGAACCCACATTGATAAACCATGATGTCTTCCAGAGAATGCTAAATCTATAAACTTGTTCGATCGTTTCTTCAGATCATTCGAAACGGCGCAATCATCTAAAATTATTAGTGTATTTGTACCAGAGAATAAGGTTTGACAATCATTTAACAATTCATTAATCTCATCTACATTACTTGCATCTGGTGATAATACAAAGAATCTCTTGTCCCCACGAGCAAAATTATGATATGTTTTATTTTTGGAATAGGTTGGACAAATTAAAACAATATATTCAAAAACTTTTCGGAAAGGGCCTCGGAGCTGTTCAATTAGGTACTTTGTTTTACCACAATTTGTTGGTCCTGTTATAATACAATGAAAAGGAATTTTATCTCGTAAATCTTCCATGATTTTTTGTATCATAACATTATGTTTTTAGTACTTAATTGATCTCAAACTTGAATTCATAATTTCCATCATTGCATCAGCTACAACAAACATATGGCAGGTTATAGTACCAGTTCCACCCTGTTTTCTTTTAATTTCTATTTTTACACCATCATGCGTATTATTTAATGCTAATCCTCCTCCATGAATGTGATTATCGGGGTGTGTTCTCATATCAACCCAAAGAGCAAACTTATCTGCATAAAAATCCTTTTCCTTTACCGACCATCGGGAGGAACTCTCAAATCGTTTCTTTACTGACTCCCACAGATCTGATGGAATCATTCCCCTAGAGTATACTCGATTTGGAACTCCGTCAACATCTATATTAATAGAAGTTATACCTGGATTGTAAAAATTCTCGGAGTCGCGCGCCCCCGATGCAAATGGTAATGTAAACAAAAATAATACCCCCGTCATTGATCTTCTAGGTAAATTAATATGTTGATTTATAACGCCATCGCCCCCTATGGAAAATGTAAAAGTTTTGTGTAAAGTAACATTTTCATAAAAGAATCCTTTACCAACTTGATATGCGGCTTGTGCCTCGCGAGCCAAGTATTCGCTTGAAATGGAAGAATATTCTAACTCAAGATTTTTGATTGAATATGTTGGGGTTTTAGTAATGTCAGAATAAACAACAATATCATTAATTGGGGCAAGCGTAATCTCAAATATTAGATGATTTTCTAATGCTTTCGGATAAAAAACACCATGATCGTTTAAAATAGGGTGATTTATTGGTATTCTATACTTTGTATTATGTACTGCGGCAAGCGCTACTTCTTTTACGTCTTGTGTTTTTTTATCTCCCGCTTTTGTTCTAAGTTTTCTCATATTTTCAGAAGAAATACCTTGTTTTAATCTATCTTCGCGTTCTTCATCTGTTAAGAATAAATCATGATAGGTTTGAAATAGATCGTATCTTTGAGTATCCTGTAATGTTTCACCTCCAAAAAGAACTTTAAGTCTAGATACAAGATTCCTTCCCACATTATTCACAACTGTATTATTAGCGTGCCCATCAACATCCAAGTCAAATAATAGAGATACACTTCCCGGTACAATCACCAAATTCTCAGAAAGTTTTGGAATATTTATATATAATGTTTCTCCGGGGCTGGCTGAGGATGGATTGAGAGTAATTCGATTCAATGTTGATTCTGCCTTCAAACCAAAGGGTTCTTTGGTAATTCTGTTTGGATTAATTTTTTCAGCCGTCATTGTAATTTATAAGATACTTTGGTTAATCTTTAAATGAGTTCTACCTTATCGAAAAAATCGGCGGAGCCGGGCCCGACTTTGAGTCGGATATATTATTCAACTGAAGGATATTGGAAAGGATATTCTTCAATTCCTAAATTAGCCGAAAAGGCAAAAGTAAGTGAAAATGTAGCTAAACAATGGCTTCAGAAACAAGCAATATGGCAAATCTATCTTCCGGCTCCAAAATATATACCTAGACCGCACTGGACTGTGGATAAGCCTAATCAGATTCACCAAGCAGATTTATTATTTTTACCTTATGATAGAGTTGGAAGAAAAACTTATAAATATGCATTAGTTGTGGTTGATATTGCTTCAAGATACAAAGATGCTGAACCATTAACCTCAAAAGAAAGTCGAGAAATATCAAATGCTTTTGAGAAAATATATTCTAGAAGATTGAAATATCCAAAAACATTAATGGTCGATCCAGGAAAAGAATTTATGGGTGAAGTTAGTAAACTCATGAATTACCATAATGTGGGGATACAAAGAAGTGAAACTGGTAATCATAGAGCTCAAGCATTTGTTGAAAACGCAAACAGAATATTAGGAGAAAGATTATTTAGTCATCAATATGCGCAAGAAATGGTAAGTGATGCCCGATCTAGAATATGGGTGAAAAGATTACAAGATATTTTGAAAACTTTGAATAATACACCAACTAGAATAACTGGTAAAGAGCCCGTTAAGGCTATAAAAATGAAAGAGGTTGATATTGAACCTAAAAATTATCAGCGAGTTGTAGGTCTTGATGAGGTTAGATTGCCTCCAGAGGTTAAAGTTAGATATTTATTATCTCCTGGTGAACTTGAGGGTGGTGAAAAAAGGCGCGCTACAGATCCAATTTGGAGTATAAAAATTTACAATATTTCTAAAAGTATGATTACACCTAATCAGCCGGTTTTATATTATTTAACTGATGGACCTAGACGAGGATTTGTTAGAGAAGAATTACAAGTTATACCTTATGATACTGAGTTACCACCTAATTCTGTTTTGGTAAGATAATGCCCATATGGGAGAGTATGTTTTCCATCTTTACAAATTATTCTCTTATCATCATCGGCTGATAATGCAACTTTATTAACAGTTTCAGTATAAACAAAATGTTTATAACTTCTTATTACTTGCATCTCCCTCATCTGCTTTACTTTATTTTCTAAACATTCCTTGTAATCATCAAATCTTATACTATTTTCTACAACTGATTTTTTAATTCCTTTATCCTTTTTTGTCTCTTTACCATCATCTGTTTTGAAAGAGTATAGCTTAGCTCGTAGCCCAACAAATTCAGTTATTATTTTTCCACCCGCTTCATCTTTAAACTTGCCAATTACTTTTTTGTTTATGCCCGTATAAATTCCTGATGGATGATTTTTTGGATAATTGCTAGTGTCAAACATTTCTCTAACATCAGGGCTTATATCCTTATAGAAATCCTCAGTTTCTATATCATATACAAGACTATCTGTATCTGTCATAAGTAATTTAGCTTTTTCACCATATTTTGGTTTAATATAATTATAATGAAAGTTATACATCATTGCTTTACTTATATCTAAAATACACATTCCTAAGTAAATAGGTTTATTGTATTTTATATGTGTTTTATTCATATGAACAGCCATAAGATTTTCAGAAAAAATAGTGCGGCGATTATAGTTAGCTTTTGATATTAATTTTTTTGCTTCTTTCTCATTAGTAACCAATCTTATATCTACCCTTTTTCTAAGATTTTCCATTGTTTTCCCAAATACAGAATTATTCATAAGTTTGAAAAAATCTTTTTCAAAATCGTTTTTCGCTTGTTCTCTCAATTTAGTATTCAAACTGATGTAAGGTTTTAACCATTTAGACTCTTTAAATTTAATTCCTCTATGAATATTTGTTACTTCTAATCCTAGACTTTCATATTTTTTTAGTGTTTCATGATGAACTACATAATTATTCTTATTGTTAAGGTTTGGTATTAATTTCTCAACCCTATTAACCTTAATTCTTTCCGGGGCAAGCGGGTAGTCACTATGTAAATCATGAAGATGCCGCGGATATTTTAAATCAACCTCTACTATACATGGTATATTTCTCCAATTTGTTAGTTCTTTTTCACTCATCCATTTTAAATCATGAGTTGGGAGCGATTCACTCATTGCCCCACCATATAAGTTGTTTGCGTCGAGATATTCTATATAATTTGTTTGTATGTTAGGATCATATTTACCCATGTATGGGTTGTTAGCTTTAGCATATCTGTTTGATATCTGAGATATACCCCCTCTAACACCTTTCTCAATCATAATTAGCATATCAATGTCATTTACCATCTCCAATTCAATTTTGGTTAACTTTAACATTGCATCCCAAGCAAGACCGGGTGCTGTATAATACCAAGCAGGATCCAAACCATAATTACTTTGACAAACATCTCTAAAGTTTTCAAATACATCAGCTAATAATAACACATCAGACTGGAGATATAGATTAAGGTAATCTCGCATTGTTTTCATATTAAAAGTTTCCCATACCTTTTTAGCATGTTTGTAATCATCTTCTGAAATATCTTCACCTCTAAGTTTTGAGTAAAAAGCTTCCTTTGGTGGAAGTTGGGTTTCGTTTAATTTATCAAAATCATCAAGCCAATCATATGGGAATACTCCCTTTCTCAACAATAACTCTAATTTCTCTCCAGCATTGTATTTTTTACTGTTTTCAAAAGATTCTTTTGGTAGATTATTTACTAATTTATCAAGGCTGGATTGCATAAATTTTAATGAATCTATGAACCTTATATCTCTATTAACATCTTTCATCTCGCCACTTTTTTTATCTTTGTAGGTATCAACCACAATCTCTTTTGAGAAAGAAATATACTTTTCCTCATTATTAGGTATAAGTTTTATTTTACCTTCTGTTTTTGCAAGATTATTAATAAATAAATGAGAATCATATCCTGATAAATTGTGAATTATAACAGGAAAGAATTTTGGAATCTTATAATTTAAATTGCATTCCTTATGTGCCGCGCCTCTATACTTTCCTGTAAGATGGCAATGATCTATTACTTTATCTTCGCCCAATTCTTTCTCACAGATATGGCAGATAGTAGCATTTTCATAATTTATTTCGTCAACTTCTGTCATCATTTTCTTATTAAATTTTTTGAATCTTTTTTTATTATAACTTATGCAATCTTTATAAATTTTCTTAAATTCTTCTTCTATATATTCTACAAATTTCTGCGCCACATCATCTTCTGGCGATTCAGCAGTATACCTATAAAATCTGGATTTACATATTTTTTCATTAAAACTCTTAATATAGCAACCGAACGCAACCGGTTTGTGCAACTGATATTTATTAGTATAACTTTTATTTTTATCTAGCTGGCCTGTTTGTTTTATTTTATTCAAAATACACTCAAAGTCGGCATATGCTACAAAAGGTATTTTCATTTTTTTAACAAAATTTCTAAAAGAAAGAAAACATGGACTTCCATCTTTATTTTTTAGTATATCAATCCTTGCTTCATTGTATAAATAACAATATGATTCATGTTTTTCTAATGAGCTTTTTAAGTGAAAGTGATGCAAACAATTATCACAAAAGTACAACTTACATTTACGTTTAGTAACTTGCCTGCGTATAAGCGCACTAATATTCTTTATTAAAACAAAGTGTTTATTTGGTTCTTCATCTTTAGTTTCTTCTGTTAATAAAAGTAATCTAATTAATTTAAATCCTCGTTTACTACTTCTTTTTATAGGATACACCCCTATTTTCTCATCATATCCATATATAGCAATATCATAATCATTTTGGTTTTCAAAATTAACAACATCTTGAATTGTACTTGGAAAATTAATTCCACCCCAATTAAAATTCTTAGATTGTTCTATCAATTCTTTAGTTATTCTTTGTGGGTTTTTATCAGTTGGATAAACTGCTCGTGATACGCACCACTTGAAACATTCTTCATCATAATTCTTAAGGTTAATAATAGCATTCCTGTTTAACAATTCTTTTGGTAATTGAATATAAGATCCACCTAAAAGTGGAACAAAACGATCTATGAAAATGTCAAAAAATAGTACGCGTTCGAATTCCCAACCAGATTCATTATTTAAAAAATTTTCAAATAATATAAGTTGTTCATTTGTTAATCTATCAAATAATTCTGATAAATCTGTTGACTCAAGAACAATTTCTGATTTTTCAGAAGGAAAATTCGAATCACAGTATTTATATATTTTATCTATATTATCAAATAATTTCTTTTTGAATCTGCATGTAAATATAAATTTAACCTTTAATGATTTTTTTGATTTAACTCTCTGTTTAATTAGTTCTATAACTTTTGGTTTTATTTTATGTAAGAATGTCTTTTCACCGATATTTTTATTTCCTTCAATCCTATAGCTTATATAATTACCATTAATAGCTGATTCATATTCTCTTGGTGTAAAATCCCCCACAATTTCTTTTTCCTTATTTCTTTTTAATATTTTTGGTCTTGCACCTTCCTTCTCATAATCTCTTTTAGGCGGCGGCTTTATTTCTTTGGGTTTATTTACTTTTTTATATCTTTCTATAAATTTTTTAGCTAATTCTTCTGTTTTATTTTTTGCTTTTTTAGGAATATATGGTTTTACAAAATTCCAAAACTTGTTTAATACATTTCCTAAAAAAGGAGTTTGTTTTGTTTTTGTATTTTTCGGTTTGGGTTTATTAATATTTTGTGGGGGTGGGCCTGGAGGCGTTCCCGGCCTAAATCTATCTGGTGGCCCGGGTGGTGTGCCAGGCATTGGTTGAGGAATAGTTAAAGGTGGTAAATTTGGCCGGTTTGCTGGTCTTATTTGTGGGGGCACAATATTCGGAATTGGAAGAGGTAAATTTGGTTGGTTTATTGGCCTCATTGGTGTATTACGTAGCTCCCCAACAATTCCTGCAATATTATTAGTTATTTCTTGAATATTATTAGTTATTTCGGGTATATTAATCAATGCACCAATAAGTTCCCTTTTATTAAACCCAGATCGGCCTCGAATATTATACCATCTAACTAAAGATTTTAGTTGCGGCACATTTAATCTTCGTAATTGTTGTTCCATTTTGTATATTAATTCTTCTTTTTAAATAAGTATTTTATTTCTTTTGAAAATTCATTTTTTAAAATGTGCCAGATCCCCATCATCAAATTTTATAGGTTTCACATAGGCTTAGTATCAGTTTCACAAAATAAAATCAAAACGCGTCAAAATGTGCTAGGATCCCAGCCTTCACCAATTTCATATAGTCTTTGTGGCGGCTTGGTATCGGCTTGGTATCGGCTTGGTATCGGCTTTGTATCGGCTTTGTGGCGGCTTTGTGGCGGCTTTGTGGCGGCTTGGTATCGGCTTGGTAACGGTTTTGTGGCGATCGACTTGGCGGCGGCTTGGTATCGGCTTGGTAACGGCTTGGTATCGGCTTGGTATCGGCTTGGTATCGGCTTGGTAACGGCTTGGTATCGGCTTGGTATCGGCTTGGTATCGGCTTGGTAACGGCTTGGTATCGGCTTGGTAACGGCTTGGTATCGGCTTGGTAACGGCTTTGTGGCGGCTTTGTATCGACTTTGTGGCGGCTTTGTGGCGGCTTGGCGGCAATCTACCCACACTATTCATTACATTATCAGAAACTTAACAATTTCACAGAGGTACCCACCCACCCGAACACCCGACATGTACTTTGTTAAATCTTTGATAATGTAATGAAAATGTGCCAGCGGCGCGCTTATTTTTTAATCATAATGAAATCGTAATGAAAAATGTGCCAGCATCCCCCTTTTTATACATCAGACGATTACATCGAGTTAACTGATCTGATAATGAAAATGAAAATTTCATAGAATCAGCTCGGCTCGATTATATTTGCATATATATATTTTTTTTTTCTTCTTCTCTTTATTTATTATAGTGTTAGAGCACTATAAGTTAGTTAACTGATCTGATAATGAAAATGAAAATTTCATAGAATCAGCTCGGCTCGATTATATTTGCATATATATTTTTTTTTTCTTCTTCTTCTCTTTATTTATTATAGTGTTAGAGCAATTTAAATTATTATAATTATTTAACTTAGAAATATTAGAACTTATCATTGTAATTAGTGTATATTCCCTTCTTTTATTGTAACTTGTTCTTTGTAAGTATTTAAGTAATTCTGCGCGTGACTACTGCTCGCCTCGACTAGCTGTTGCTATCTGCGAGTAGTAGAGGATAAATTGTAAATATAAAAACAATAATAATAATAAACTGAAACTGAACTGAAACTGAAACTGTTTCTTGAAATCAGTTGAACGGTTGACTTTGAGGATGAAAATTACATAGCACGATAAAAAGCACGGTGTCTGGGAATTGAGACTAATTATCAATTTAATAGGCTAGCTTCTATCAAGTCCTACATCACAGAAACAATTTTTAACGAAGTCAAACAGAGCTCGCTGATTCAAAGGCAGTGCTCGCATAGACTTTGTCTTTCGGCTCGCCGAACAGCCACGCGGCGACAAAGGTTGATTTCCATATCACTCCTTGCTTCAAGATGCATGCTCTTAATTTGGTTCTTCAAAAACAAGAAATGTTTACACGTGTATTACTTTAACAACTCAGATACACCAGGAAAATCTAGTCACGACAATTTCTCTTTGTGGGTGACGGCGACCAAGAACCCCGACCAAGCATGTAATTGTAGAGGAATATTTCTTCCCGCCACTTGTTGCCACCACGATTGTTACTCAGTCATTTTCATGATAATAATAGAAATAAAAGAGCCCCCTGCGGCCAGGCGTACATTCCAAAAACCTTTCGAACTGAAATTGTGATAAACTCTTTCAGGGAGTATTAAAGACGTTTCAGTGAAAGGAAGAAACGTGTTTAATCCCAATCTACAGCCATGGTTATTGTGTCTGAAACACGATTGACAAATGTGTTAGTCTGTTGATACATACGCGCACACACACGCAGGCAGCTGAGACAGCCAAACGAATGCTAGCTGAAATCAACATGTTTATGTGCGCCACGTACACAGACTTGAAATAAATATGGTTAGACTAACAAATGTGAAATTCCATCGTTCGGCAAGGTGTCAACCAGGCGCGAACCTTTGCTGTGTATAAAACGAGGGAGCTTGTGGTTCTGATGTGGCTAATATTCTACACCGTATTTACTACTTACTGTGTCCGCTTCCTTTGTAATTAGGTGGCTCAAAACATCTTCCCCTATATCCTTTAGTTGATTGAGGGTCATCTTTCTCAGGTAATAAATCACACATGGCCGCAGTCCACTGCATGTGTTTCTGTTCTATAGTTTCCCGGCATTGGTTCGCATAGTCGTAGCAAACCCCCCTACACGGCAAAAACGGCCCGTAGATGTCTTCTTCGCACCGTGGTACAAACAATGAACAAATCAGCACATTTGCAAGTTTGGAGCAGTTCCCGAGATATGTTGTCATTGATCGCACCGCTCTCACTGCGCTGTCTAAATGTTTGTCATGTTTAAAGCGAGCTGTGGTGTTGTAGCCGCAAATACGATCGAGCCCCAGTGAAAGCCTGTTAATTGATTCACACTGCGGCTCCCTTGCACAAGAGAATCCAATAAACACGGCAACAAAAACTAAGAGGACTGTAACAAGGACCCGGCATAGTTTGCACCTAAGGGGAGAATATTACAGACTTTAAGCGAAGGAAAACACAACAGCTCTCAGTCAAACCCTGTTCCATAAACGCTGTAATGTTTCTTTGAACGTGAATAATAACGGCCCTTATAAAGATCTAAAAGAAAGCGACTTTTCTAACTCACATGTTGAACACCTAACGGTTCTCTACTTCTTGGTTCGTTGTTCTCTTTTCCACGTTCACCAAATTCGATGCGATGCAGGCATGAGAAAAGAACAATTGATCAAACGACGAGCTGATTAATCAGTTGTTTGGTATCTAATGCAAATTCCGTATTTTTACGGGTGGCTGCCAAGGCTAAAGACTCGAATCACGTCCATTCTTTTACAGCATAACAATAAACCCTTTGACATCAATAGCGCTAATGACATAAAACTCACGATAAAGCTAGGCACTCTGATTTTAAAAAACCGCTGCTTTTACACCGGGAAAAAGATTAGTACTTTTAGTGTTAAGCTTCGGTATAAGTAAACCATTTCCTTGGCAACGGAATTGCGTGCCAAAAATCAGTGTTTGTCGCTCTGGATAAGACATGAAGTGCTATGACAATTATGCAAATCTTTCAAGCTTTAATTTTTAAAAAGGTCATCCTCCGGAAACCTTAGTTGAATTACAAAGATCCTGTTTTGAATGAACTTATTGTGGAGTCACGCAATTGCCAAAATGTGCAATACGCATGCGTACATGTTTACATTGTTTCTTACAATTTTAAAACCAACAGACTTTCCCTCTAATAGTTTCAACTTCGTTCCAAGGTTTGACTGACACTAAGGAATAAAACGCTCTTTAATTGTAATACTGCATGACTTCGATAAAATATTGGCACCATAATGGTCCGAATTACCCAAGACAGGCATATATAATGTAATCACTTCTCTATTGCATCAGCGGAGGCGTTTAGAAGTAACTTACCGCGGCCACCATAGTATCGCCCCACGCGCGGCAGATCTGGTGACTTCCGTAAGTCGCTCTGGAGTTCATTAACTCGCTCGCTTCATACCCACGTTTCTCCCGCTGCTTCGCGCACGGTCGAGAAATCATCACACCTCACCCGTGTGTCCGGTATATACGTATCCTTCACTCACACTCGTCTGCTTAGCGTAGGATACTGTACATTAGAATTCTGTCACACGCTTCCATTGGCACTGCAAGTTGCAGTATGCCGTTGTTTTCTTTCTTCTTCCCATTGGCTAACAGGACGCTGATACGTTTTAAGACATCGATTCTAAATTTGAATCGTCTTTCATGTAATTGGTTATTTCAAAGCCTATGCATGCAAAAACTTCAACGCGTTCATTGGCTCAGAACATCCCAACCAGTGCAGAAACTGAAATGGTGTGCAGAAATTTTAAGAGAAAGCTTTTATATGTAGAATATTAGCAAGTAATAAAATGATTACGAATGCAATTTACACTCACCATACCGGCCGTACAATGTTTTGGTCTTTGAAAAATTTACTCGAGCTTATTTATTCCAAATTGCACCCAAAATCATTTGATTAGCGATGCTAAGCAATTCGAAATCAACCAACCCTTCTGGTCCCTGTGCTTGGTTGTAAGAGATTGCTATTTTGAGATTTGAAGACTGACGTCTCAGGGACGGCGGAGCGTATTTTGAAGTGGGGGGGTGGGGGAAGGGGGGAGGGGGCTGAAAACGAGTGCCGGAGGCGCGAGTTGGTAGAGGGGTCTGGGGGCATCCTCCCCCAGAAAATTTTGAAATCTAGAGTCTCGGAAATCGTATTTACAACATTCTCCGCGACATATTTCTTGAAATAATTAGCCTGGATAAAGCGTAAAGTGAAAGGTACTTTTAATGCTTACAGCAATATTTTGCAGGTTATTTCTCAGCCTTCCGGCCTCCAACGCTAACCTGCGGTTTTTGGACACAAGCTTCCCGTCTGTGGGAAGGAAGCACACGCTGAGAAAATGTTAAAAATACGTAAACGCGAAAAGTTTCGACGAGGCTTGTAGCTTAAACAAAAAATGTCATCCTCCTCAAAAGTGGGGGGACTAAAGCCGTCCCAGCGTCTATATGAGTGTAGGGTATTAAAAAGTAGTGTGGTCGTTTTGTTTAATGAACAGTCACTCATCTATTGACCGTTTTATGACCTTACTGGATACGTGAAAGGTGTACATTGGAAAAAGTCGGTGTTCTTAGGGTAATTACTATTAAAAAATTGCCCGTTGTTGGACAGTAAGGCGTAAGGGAATACCTAGACCTATTGAAAAATATGTTTCTTTGATTACATTACCAAATCAATTAGTTCCAAAATTTTCATAACGAAAGTCTTCACCAACAAAACGTAGTTGTTCAGAACTGAAACCCTACTTACATACACAGATCCTTATAACTGGCCTCGGCGGAACGGAGGCTCCTCATCGTAAAGATATGCATAGAATACACAGAATTCTGTCTAACATTTAACAATTATTCTAAGAAATCGAGGTGAATAGTGGTATTATATTTACAGAGTTGCAAAGCAGCGAGGTAATTCTTCCTAAAGCGACAATTCACCGAGATTGAAAAGAATAATCATTTCAGTGTATACCAAGGTGAGTAACCTTGAAGCAAAGAATTGACGCCCGCCATTTTGTTTTCTTTGACCAAAACTCAATTGAACAGGGACTTCCCACAATCCTCAGCAATGTTTACCTCTTAGGAGGTGAACACTATACACTTAATTTATGGTCCCGAGGGAAACAGTTAGTTTTGTTTTCCCTCGAGTCCTGATGTTTCCAGAGACGAAGTCAAGGGAAACATCAGGACTCGAGGGAAAACAAAACTAACTATTTTCCCGAGGGACCATACGTTAAGTGCTTTGTTATATATTTAGACTTTCCTATCAAACAAAGAAACAAACAAAGACGGCACAACTGGCGCGGGGGCAACAACTGCGCAATTGTATCCCGGTCGGGATACATTTGAATTTGATCGTGGGCATGTGACCAAGAATCAACCAATCACAGTGCTCGTTTTGTTGAGTCAAAGTCTAGGTATATAACAATTAAGAAATAGAAAACATGTACCGTGTTTCTATCGAGTTATAGAAACACGAGTGGAAGTTTGGGAGAACGAGAAATGCTGTGGGAACACGAGCCGCAGGCGAGTGTTTCCACAGCTTTTTCGAGTTCTCCCAAACTTTCACGAGTGTTTCTATAACTCGATAGGAACACGAAGAACATGTTTTCTATTTCTTTTAGAAAACACCGCGATGAAAAAAAGGAAAACAACTTGTTTACTTTGATGACCAAAATGTAAATTCTCTTTGGTCGCGTCATCATTACGTCAACAGCTCGTGCTAGTTCTGTGTTTCTATCGAGTTATAGAAACACGAATTCTAACCAATCAGCGCGCGTATTTTCTTACGACTGTTTTCTAATGTTGAATATCCTGAGAGAGTGAGCCAATCAGATTGCTCAAAATGCCAAGGTTGCTGAGTTTTTATATACTTAAACGTTATGTCGGAGTATCGATAAACTCGAGAGGCTAATCAGAGAAATAGCGCTTCAGTGAAATAAGTGTAAAGCTCAACATATAAATTACACAAAGCCGTTTCGTACGAGGTGACTTTAAAAATGTGTCAGCTAAACCGACACAACTTGTTAAAATTTTAACAGCATGCTTTATGCCTTATTGTGAATGTAGCGAACTAACAATCATGGTAACTCACAACCAGACAACGTGACATTGAGCTAATTACATAAACAATAAGTACATCAGATATTTTTCTAATTTACCAGATGTAACACAGGTAGTCGGACCGCTCTCAAATTATACAAAGCCACATTACTGATCAATTGTTAGGTTCTTCTCTTTGGTGAGGCACTAACAGGAGCTTAAAACCATACAAAATAATAATTTCTGATACTGGCATGGTGATACCGATCAGCAGTAAGATATTGGTCGACTTCCTTTTTTGACGTCTTAACGTGCGATTTCAAGAACACGCAAAAAAACGAGACCAATCTCATTTGACAGCCAGCGATAATGATTTTTTAGATTGTTCTGGCAGATAACTTTTCCTGTTTCCGACCACGACTTGTGTGCTCATCTTTCCTTTATGCATATGGAAGAGTTTCCGCGTGTTTTTAAGCACCAAAAAAAAAATGGCCGCGCGAAATGTGACACGACAGACAAAAAAGGACCAATGTTAGTATCTGAGCAACTGCGCACCTACCCCTCCCCTGATCCAACACTACCGCTAACTTTTGAACTTGTTATAACTTATTGGGTTAGGGGAGGGGTAGGTGCACAGTTGCACATTTACTGACATTGATCGCGAAAAAATGAGGGGTGGGGAGAAAAGGTTACCTCTGTTCCTGCCCCGTAAGAAGGGGAGGTTACCTCTTCTTCCTACCTCAAAGGGAGAGAAGGTTACCCTCTCCTTTCTACTCTTACCCCATTTTTCCTCTCCTTGGCCATTTTTCCGGTGGCGATTAAAAATACATCGAAAGCCTCGACTGGAAGAATAAACTGAGAGTACCCCAGTATACTACTGTGCTGACAACTGTACATCTTTACGCCTTTGATTCATCCTTAGCAACGCATCCTTAGCAATCCTTACTACTGTGCTGACAACTGTAAATCTTTACGCCGTCGATTCATCCTTAGCAAAGTCCACATTATCAAACCGCTTTGCGGCAAACTGCATTTGACCTTGTCGATAGCGGTAATACAATACACCGATTATAACTGCAAGTGCGACAATCCCCAGTATGAAGACAATCGCAGCGATAATACCGCCTTGTTTACTGGTCCGTTGAACGGTCGCTGTTGATAGTAAACAACACAAGAAAGGCAAAATAAACAAAACTGATCAGAAAATGTCCAATTAAACAACATGTACTTTCTACCGTCCAGGATTTCAGATTTCAAAGCGTTTTTGAGTCTGCGTTTGTTGTCACAGTGCGGCACCCTTACTTATTATTTGGCAACAACTGTTTTCATGCTACCGTGCAAGATGAAGTCGCAATTCCGAGAGAAAATGAAAACTGTTAGCTGAATACAGCACTTAGGCGTATTTCACAAACGTAACATAATTTTGCTGTGTACACAATTTCTCTCGTACTCCACTCGCTGGAATGTGCTGGACGTTTTTAACGGAATGTCGTGAAACGAAAGCAACGTAAAA
>OX453274.1:2402500-2406954 GCA_949710005.1 Ricordea florida
CCGTGAAAATCAACACAAGGAAAGCACGACTCAAAGCAGGGAAAGAGTACGACAGCAGGGCGAATAACAACAGACATCCGTCATCGCAGCAAAGACAAAAACTGCTCGCTCCAGAAAAAGGCAAACGAAACAGCAGGGAAAAGGACCAGGAATTCAACCAAGTTAGTTTTGAATTTGAATGTGTTATTGATAGAAATACAGAACAGGAGTGAACGATTACATAACGAAATATATTAGCGTACTAAATTTAGCAAAACGGCTTAGAAGGGAAACCGAGTAGAAACAACTACAACGATTGGAGATGTCTCTGGAAAATAATTATATTAGTCTAAAAACGGAATAGGAAGACGACCAACAGATTACAAGAGAATGTAAGTAGGTATTTTTCATAATAAAGCGATAGCGTTTCCATTTTGAAGAAATTCCCAACACAGAGAGTTGCAGTTGTTATAACAATCATTTACAACGATGTGATCTGATATCATTGCAACAGTGAAAATATTGTAAATTTTCTTGATCTAGCAGCTATGTTTAGCATTTTCAACAGAATATATACCCAGTGTCACTATAAAGTACTGGTTCTGCAATATCATCAGTGATCAATGCGATCATTTGAAAATAAAGCAAATGTTATAACTTACTTCTGAGTAGTATTTCTCTTTGCTATATATATGTATGTATTCTCTGATTGAAAGGTTTCAATAATATTACGTATAGACAACAAGTTTCATAGCCTTTTCACAATGGGTCAGTTTTACCTTAGAGTTCAATGACCCCCCCCCCCCCCTGATAATATTGCAATCTAGAAACCTGGCCATTTCCCACAAATAAAATGTTAATTCAAGCCTTAATTAACATATTAACCTTGTTACTTTCTGTTGTTTACTTCATTTTTATGATGTCAAATATCAATATTTAATAACAACCACAACATACAGTTAACATTTTACATCGGAAAAACTATATAAAGAAGAAAATAAATTTTGTAATGCCAAAATGTTTATGATCTTTCTCATATATTCATTGCAAGTGTGCTGTATGTAGTAACAAGTGTTTCAAGTTTTCTAAATGCCCTATCCTTTCAATAAGGATTTTCAACACAAACTTTATAGACAAATGACCGCACTAGATTTCAAGCCTTTAAGAAGAAATGGTATTGTTTGGAGCTGTTTTGATTACTACCACCTCTGATGGAAAGCCTATTAAGAAGATTTTTGTGTTGCTTGCAGTAATAGAGTAACAATACCTTTACAAAGGTTAGGGCATGCATCCCACCCCATAAAAATATATTATGTTAAACGTAAAAAATATAACAATGGTAATAATAATAATATCAATACCAGTAATAATAATAGTAATGATAATAATAATGATAATAATATAATGATAGTGCTTCTCATTACTATATGTCATTGGTTACAGTTCAATACCTCTGGCTGCCATGACTTTTTCGATGAAATACCATCCTTATATTAAATCTTTCTTCTGCAGTTTTTATAATAGAAATTTGCATATATTCAAAATAATATAACCTTCTCTTGTTGGGTATGGATATTTTGCCTGTTTCTGTAACAGCACAATTAAACTTTCATGTGGTATATACTTTTAACTGATTGATGTCGATTTCACATTATTTTTTTACAGGAGTACGTAGTGCAGCAATCTTTTTCAACATATTAAGATTTCAATAACTCTTTATTTCATGAATTGTTTTTATGATATGACCTAAAAATAGAACAACCACATACTATACAGTCGGCACTCACTATTACCGAACCTTTATTCAAAGTTGTTGTAGAATCCAATTGTTTTATCCCCATTTTTTATGTAATGACATTGTATCTCACACTTCTGTTGATATGGCATCTCTTTTGAGGGAAGAGGAATTTTCTTATCTACCACTGAGAGTACCATTGCAACTGAAGAGAGTGCACAGACTGAAACATGCACTATTCATAATGCTGTCAATTGTGGTTACCCGGGAATGAAATAATGACTGCAGTAGACAATAAAATATCTAATCAGAAGATTCTTCTTACAATGAACCTCATCCAATTATAACCAAAAAACATAACAAAAAATAATTGGAGCATTCAACTCATCCTCAGTGTAAGAACATATTGTGTTTAAAAGGGATGTACAACAAAGGAGACAAAGCAGTAGAGACTAAGAAAATAAAACTAAAAAAAAACAGGTTTTTACACCATGGTAAACACAAGCATTCATATCAACTCTTCAAGATTTCACCTGCAAAAGATTTACAATCATTTTCAATTTGTGTTAAGTGAATATTATTGTGGTAATTCATCGACTCTGTATTCCCTGTGAAGATAATAAATAATTTTACTTCTATTCCCTCTGGTGCAATCTCAGTGGCAGTGAAAGAACTAAATGAAGGTCAATTTTTAAGCACTGTGTTGACCGGTATACTGGTCATGTAATTTTCACCAGGTGTCACTAATTTTGTACCAAACATAGCATAACAAATAAAATAATGGGGATTACGCTGATATAAAAAATATAAAATAAAATATAAAAGCATTGTGACTTCTTCAAAAACTAGCTTCGCGAGGTTTTTGCGGGAGTCGTATTTCTAGTAGAAACACGATTTCTAACCAATCAGCGCGCGTACTTTCTTAGGACTGTTTTCTAAATATATATATATATCTATATTTTAAAGGTGTCCGTTCGCAGGCCAGGTTACCTGGCAACATTACTTCATCTTAATTTCCGCCATTTCGAATTCCGTGAATGATGTTTTGAAAATAATGTGAATTTTGTGGAAACCGATTTCACTAACCCTGGAAGTACATCTCAGCAAGAAGATCTCCGAGATATACAAGAAAGAGCGGCGAGGGATCGTCGTCGAGTAAGTTTGAATGCCGCAAAAATCAGCGCACGGGAAGCGGCGACTCAAAGAATAGATTAAGAAACTACGGTAGGGACGATAACAAGAGATATCGCGGCAGAGACAACAACTGCTCGCTCAAAAAAGGCAAAGAAACAGCAAGGAAAAGGACCAGGAATGCAATCAAGTTACATGGGAAATTGAATTTGTTATAGATAGTAACAAAGACTCGTTTTAGCTATACAGGACATGAGAGACTTAGAACGGAAACCGAGTAGGAACGACTTCAAAAAGATTGAGATACACTGGAAAATATGATAATCACAAGGCAAACTGCAATGAAAACAGATTCAGAATTTAAGGAAAATCATGGCAACAGCGTACAGACAGAATCAGAGGACGAACGAGGAAACATTACCATATCGTCGTGAAAAAAGTTTCAGGAAAGGGGAAACAGAAACCAACCGCAAAGAAATGAAAGATGACAGTCACGTAGTATTTATACTGCAATGAGAATGCAAGTAGGTATTTTTCGTAGTGAAACGATTGCCTTCCGTTTTAAAGAAATTCCCAATACAGAGGTTGCAGTTGTGATAGCAATTATTTATAATTATGTGATCTGATATCATTGCAACAGTGAAAATATATTGTAGATTTGTTTGATGTAGCACTTTATGTTCAGCATTTTCAACAGAAAACATACCAAACAATAAGTGACTGGTTCTGCAGTATTATCAGTGATCAGTTCAAGTATTTGTAAATAAAGCAGTTGTCATTACTGACTTCTGAGTAGTATTTCTCTTTGCTATATTTGTTTCCTACATATATGTATTAAGTAATTACAAGGTTTCGTGGGGACAAGCAAGTTCCATAGCCATTTCAAAATGGGTTTTTACCTTTGAGTTCCAAGTATCCCTGGGAGTTACTCTCTTAGCCCCCACCCTTTTCCCACAAATGACAAGTTAATTTAAGCCCTACATTGCAAAAGTAGGCGTAACATCTTAACCTTTTTCCTTAATGCTGTTTAAATCATTTTTATGATGTCAAATACAAATATTTAATGACAACCACAATACACAGTTGACCTTTTTCATTAGAAAAACTCTATAAGGGAGAAACTGAAGTTTGTAATGCTAAAATTTTTAGTGATCTTTCTTATATATTCATTGCAAGGGTGCTGTATGTAATAACAAGTCTTTGAAGTTTCCTAAATAGCCTATACTTTCAGTCATGATTTTCCACACTAATTGTATGGACAAATCACTGCACTTGCATGATTGCCACAGGTAAGAAAATGGTAAGGGAAAAAAATTCTTCATGGTCAGTGAAAAGTCAGGGAATTTCAAATCAAGTAAGGGAAAGTTTAAGTATTTGAGAGAATTAAGGGAAAAGTGAAATTTAAGACTACTAATTTATTTCTTGCCAATTTAGTGATGGTTTGGTGTGGTCAAGAATGTGACATGAAATGTGTTGGATTGGTAGAATTAAATGGCTGATTACCTGATTTTGGGTATCCAAGAAAATCAATCCTTCTTCCATAACCTTGTTATTTTAAGAAACTATAAATCCATGTACACTGTATGTAATTTCGGAAAGCATATTAAAT
>OX453274.1:2407154-2409654 GCA_949710005.1 Ricordea florida
GAAATTCTGATGTAGTAATTCGTATACAAGATAAGGGTTCTCGTTTCGTCTTAATTGATAAAGGGGAATACGAAGATAAAATGTTTGGCCAGCTTCATAACCAGCTCCATTATAAATCCTTACAGGAAGATCCTACATATAGGCATTTAGCTGTAGTTGAGAGTTGGTACAACAAATGGGTCAGAAAAGGTGAAATTTCAGACCAATTAGCTAATTGGATAATTAACAAAAAAGCCAAACCAGGGGTCGCCTTCGGTAATATTAAAACCCACAAAGCAGGGAACCCACTCAGGCTTATCACATCGTGTTGTGGTACGGCTATAGAAAATCTTTCAGCCTTCAGTGAATTTTACTTGCAACCGTTGGCTCGCAAGTTGCCATCTTTCATCAAGGATACGACCGATTTACTTAACAGAATTGAGGATCTTAATAGGAGTGGCCCTTTCCCCGAAGGCACCCTTTTAGTTTCTTGGGATGTTGTGTCAATGTTCCCCAACATAGATAATCAACTCGGTCTTACTGCAGTCAAGAAGGCACTGAATGCTAGAGAAAACCAGCTTCCATCCACTAATTGCATTTTAGAAGCAGTAGAAATTTGTTTGAAGAGCAATCACTCGGTTTTTAAGGAAAACTTTTTCCTACAAATTCATGGCACAGCCATGGGCCCAAAGAACGCCTGTAGTTACGCGGATCTTGCCATGGGGGAAATAGATTATCAAGCTAAATTTTCTGGCCCCATAAAGCCGGCCTTATGGTGGCGATACCGTGACGATGTTTTTGATCTCTGGCAACAAGGCCTCCCTGCACTGCATGAGTTTACTGACTTTATAAATTCTCTATATCCTACCATTCAATTTGAATTAGTTTTTTCTGAAAGCGAGCTTCACGTGCTAGATTTAACTCTACATCTCATCGGGGGTTTCATTCAGACAGACGTTTATTCAAAGCCAACTGATAGCCACTTGTATCTTCCACCATCAAGTGCTCACCCCAAACACGTTTTCAAGGCTATCCCTTATGGCGTAGCAACTAGGTTACAGAGAAACTGCTCTGAACAAGTATTTCTTGCCGAGAGAACAACTGAATACAAGGGTTATCTAGTCAATCAGGGTTATCCCACAAAACTAGTGGAAGATCAATTTTCTAAAGCCTTAACTACATCTAGAACTGACTTACTTAGAACTCGTGCCAAAGCTAAGAAGAAATTGTTTCCATTTGTAACAACATTTAATCCAAATTTACCTGATGTTGGTCGCATCATCAGAAAACACCTAGGTATTTTGGAATCCAACCCCAAATTAAAAGAATTTTTCCCGCCAAATTCCATCCGGCATAGCCTCTTTTCGAAGATCTAAAAACCTTAAGGAATTGTTAGCGCCATCTCGTTATGGCTCTAACATTGAAGTTGAAGAGGCTATTGAGGTTAGGGGTTGCTTTAAATGCAAAAGAACAAGATGTGATCTCTGTTGCAATTACTTTGTCGAATCAAATTCTTTCCAAAGTTTTCAAACAGGCAAGAGCTATAAGATACGATCGAAACTTTCTTGTGATTCAAAAAATGTCATTTATTTGGCTTCGTGTAAGAAATGTAACTTACAATACATTGGTTCTACAACAACAGATTTTAGAGTTAGATTTCGCAACCACAAGTCTGCCATGCTGACCAAGAAAAAGACTTGTGAGGTAGCGGTTCATTTCAACAGAACACCGCACGACTTAAACGATTTTTCTTTCCAGTGTATTGATCAAGTGCAGATAAATGCAAACAATACAAGTAACATCGAAAAGCTTTTAATCACTAAAGAGGCATATTGGAGCGCACAGTTGTTCTCTCTGGCACCTTTTGGCTTGAATAAACGTCAGGAATTCCACTCGAAAAAAAGAATAAACTACAACTAGCGTAAAAATAACTTGCTAATTTGGCGGTTATCTTAGTTCAGGTGTTCAAAGGCCCTGACCTTGGATCTTGTTAGCTTTGTTAGTGCAAGGTTTTCTCAGGGGCCCCCATCGGGGAATTTATTACATTATTGTTGTTTAAGGGCCCTGTTCAGGGCGCCTGTTGTGCCTTGCCGCGGCATAGCTTCAAGGGCTTTGTTTGGGGTTTTTATTACAAGTTTTTCCTAGGATGGCCTTTTATGAATACTGTGAATATTTTACATGCGGGTCCCTTCACACTTTTGGCTGACTTGACGAATCATGTTATAGTTTTTTAACATTAACCTTTTTGTATTATATCCGATTATTTATTCATATTTGGTTTGCGTTTCTTGAGTTTTGTATCGCATTGTCATAGTTTCTCGCTTAGTAATCACCGATTGTTTATCATTGGTTAATTTTTTCATTTTCATGTGTTACCACGCCCTGTTATGTAATCATCTTTGTTATATTATGTCATCTTTTATACTGTAAACCTATTTAAGGACATTGTAATTTCTTATTCACTTGCACTGCAACTGATGAAGGTCATTGACCGAAACGTCTATTTTTATTAAATTTTTAA